>CABHPQ010149762.1:14899-49157 GCA_902168405.1 Peromyscus aztecus
AGAGAGAGAGAGAGAGAGAGAGAGAGAGAGAGAGAGAGAGAGAGAGAAACATATACTGTCTGCACCTTCGAGCAATTCTTGAAAGGAATCTCTAAGACAGTTGTTAGGGTCTGACTCTGTGGTGCCCAGCTAGTGCCATCTGACAGCAGCAGTGCCTCCACTTCCCCTGCAGTATGTGTGTGGCGTATGTGGATCTATTCAGTTGTTTCTACGGCTTTCTCCATTTTACTTTAGTTTTTGTGATGCTGGGGAAGGAACTGAGGGTGAGCAATGAGCCACAAGCCCAATCCCATATTGAAATCCTAGGAGTTTCTTCCACATGCAGGTGGAAGTACTCTTCAGGGATCTCTCATCACTTTCTTTGAGGGAAACTCTTCACATTCTGTGTGTAAATGTGTATACATTAACCCACGTAGGGGAAGGAGGAAGTTTTTCTTCCCAAATTTAGTCCTTTATCACTGTTTTCTTGCCTTTTGTTTTTCTATTTTTTTTTTTCCTCCCAAGACAGGGTTTCTCTGTGTAGCTCTGGTTGTCCTGGAACTCACACTGGACCAGGCTGGCCTTCAACTCCGAAATCTACCTACACTATGCTTCCTGAGTGCTGGAATTAAAGGTGTGTACCACCACCTGTGGCTTTAGTCTCCTCCTCATTGTTATACTTCTTCCTGAGGAGTCAAAGCCCAAGATACTCTTAAGAGAGTACAATGCTGCACACAGCTAATATAGGACATAATAATTCCTTCCCCCTAGCTCTGAGATGGCTCAAATCACTTCACCAGGGCCAGGTCAAGCTACCGATACTGAGGCCTATGAACCCAGTAAGTAGACAGGAACAAGGATAGAGGAATATCAGCAACTTGATAAGCACAGGGAGTTTTTCCCACAGTGACACATTCACACCCCCCACCCCCTACTGTCCCCTCCATTGTTCTATTTCTTTAGGGCAACAGGTGCCTTACTCTACAGCTCATGCTGGCTCAAGATGCATGGTCCTCCTGCTTCAGCCTGAGTGCTAGGACAACAGGTGTGTACACCAGGCCTGGCCACAGTGAACTGTTAAAAAACGTAGATTAAAAAATGTGGATGAAAACATGTAGATGTAGTAGTAAGGATTAAGGAGAATAATAAAAGATAATAAATGCCCTCTTTAGGCATTTTCTGAGAAAAAAAATAATGGCTGGAGGGAATATTTAGGAATGTTTGAGGACATTATTATCTGTGGAGCTGCACAGCACAACCAAAGAATCATTACTTGCTCCCATGGCTACTTCACTTTCAATATGGTAAAATTTCAAGGCTAGTTTCAATGTGGTGAAAAAGAACCAAGATACAGTATTTGCTTTGATTTTAAAAACTGTATAAATTAGTTTCAATAGCCAGCAGTAGGATGTTGCAGTGGTCAGATGGCCTTTTGTGGTCCAGAGGCAGTCTTAGGTATTGATGTGGGTGGTAGGATGGTATCCAGGTGCCTGTGAGATACTAAGCTGAGCTGGTTTTCAATGAGAACTAGGAAGAGGAGCTGACTATGGTTCCAAGTCACCTAGATTTTCAGGCACAACTACAATAGGCCTACTATATCTATAGTTTCTCCATCTGCATTTCATTTTGTTGTGAAATTTTGAGACAGGGTCTCACTAGACATAGATTTAGCTGACCTGGAACTATGTAGACCAGGCCTGCTTCAAACTCACAGAGATCCACCTGTTCTCTGTCTCCTGAGTGTTGGGGTCAAGTGCATATCAGCACACCCATTTTTATTTTTAAGGCAGGGTCTAACATAACCCAAGCTGGACTCTCTGACTCTCTATGTAACTAATAATAATCTTGAACTTCTGGTCCTCTTGCCTCCACCTTCCAAGTGCTAGAAGACAGGTTTGTACTAACACACCTAGTTTAGGTGGTGCTGGGAATGGAACCCAGGGCTTCATACATACTAGGTAAGCACTCTTCCAAGCAAATGATGTCTTTAGCAACCATATCTGCAATTCAACCAATTTTAGATCAAGGAAGATATCTTTGGGGAGGGGGGTTGAAAAGGTCCTTCCCTGCACTCCTCCCCCAATTTTCTACCTGTTTTAACCATGTATAGACTTTTTGGGTCACTACTGCCTGAATAGTATAGTATACTATCTGTTTCCATGGTAACCACAGATTATCAGGTATAAATCACATGGAGACCTGGAGATGAGCTGAAGAGATGTGTATGGGATCAGTGCAAACATCACTCTATTTTATATGTTGGACTTGAGCACTGGATGATTCTGGAATGTGAGATAGGGGTATGAGGGGTGTCCTAGAACCCAATGAACACCAAAGAATGATTATATACTGAAAACTCCTAGGGTACTATTTTACTGTCTTAAAGATTCTCCTGCTTCAGCCTTCCCAGTGCTGGGATTTCAGACATGCATCTCTAGCCCAGCAAGAGTCTCATTCACAGGGACTGTTCTTGTTTGCTGGACTTCTTGAAGCTGAGAGCTGAATTTTTTTGGATGCAGATAACCACAAATATCCATTTCCCCGTCATCTCTGACAGAGAAAGACTCTTGTCCTGACTGCCCGCTTTCTGCCCACCTGGGCCTCTCTTCCTTTCCTTATCTCTGCCACATACATTCCCAACTCCTTACCTATTCCTCCTTTCCTCCCTCTGATATTCCCCTTTGACCTGTGTCATTCTTCGCATGGTTTCCTTTCTTCCTGTTCCTCATTCCTGTGACCCAAACCCTATTCCTCTAGCATCCCTGGCTCTCGTTCCTGAGTAGCTCTCTCATGCTACTGTCTGATTACTTAGCTGGAACTGCTCCAGCATCTTTAGACTCGTGAAATGGCTTGATTCTTTCCACATGCCTCCCCAGCTGTCTTTAAACCAGGAGGTAGAGGCAGACTAGCTTTGGAACTAGAGCCAGGCTGAGGACTCTACATGACTATACTGTGGAAATAACCTTCTCCAAGACAGCTTGTGTAGAAAGAGCAGGATCTACTCAGCCCCACTGCTTAAAACCAAGATATGAAATCTACAGAGTAAAGGAGAAAAAACCTTTATCCACCTAAGGCAAGCCCTTGCCACCTTGACAAAAAATGGAAGATGATGGCACCTAAATAGAGATTTTCATTGCTCCTAAGGCAGTAACACCTGATCCTGACATCTGTCAGTGTTCTTAGCTGGTTTTGTTCTAGCTGAGTCTAGCAACTGACAGACACCATTTTCAGTAAGAATACAAAAGAATTGAGGAAAGCAACCCTTCTTTGGGTCAGGGCCTTTAAGTAGCAGACACCTAACTCTCAGCTATAACTGTGACTAAGCAGCTTTCAATACAGTATGGTAGACAGCTCAAACCCCAAGCTCTATCCCCAGCAGAACATACACTGGATGTAGTAGTGGTAGACACATTTGCCAGCATTTGGGAGGTGGAGGCCGAAGGATCAAGGCTCAAGGCCATTCTTTATTTTTTTGTTTTTCAAGTTTCTCTATGTAGCTAGCCCTGGCAGTCCTCAAACTGTAATCAGGCTGGCCTGGAACTCAGAGATTTGCCTGGGATTAAAGGCATGTACCACCAGGCCTGGCTCTAGGCCATTCTTATCCATTAGTGAATACACAGTGAATTCTAGGCCATCTTGGCCTATATTAGACCCTGTCTAAAAGGGAAAGAAAAGATAGACAAAGAAGTTGTATGATAAAGGCTTGGTTTAGAGTCACTGAACAAATGTATGAAACTTATTTACAAACAGGTCTTGTCTAAGCACATGCTGACTGCCATCTTTTCTCACAGATACAAAAGATTTATGTATTTTTATGTGCATGGGTGTTTTGCCTGCATGTATGTCTACACACTATGTGTGTGCCTGGTGTCCCCACAGACCAAAAGAAGGGATTGGATTCCCTGGTACTGGAGTTACAGATAGTTGTGATGCAACACCTGGGTGCTGGGAATTGAACTCACATTCTCTGGAGAGCAGCCAGTGCTCTTAACTGTTGAGTCAACTCTCCAGGCCCACTAAGGATTAAAGGATTGCAATTCCCGCTGAACTATTCCAGTAATATATTACTGGAACCAAGCACTGGAGCACTATCAGTAGCCAGTGGAGTTGGTGCCACTTTTTCAACTCTAAAGATAGACAATGCCTCGGTGGATGTATGGTTGGCCCCCTGCAGCCATGGGTTATCTGTGGACATGACCCATTATAGCCTGGATGTACCTGGGAAGAAAGAATCCATATTGTCTGTGTACAGACCTGTCATTGTCCCATAGATAACACAGGACAGCAAATACTTCCACAACACTTAGACTGAATTAGGTATTAAGAGTCACCCAGTCTATAGGAGGATATGTGTAGGTGATATGCAAAGATCTTACAGGAGAGCTGAACAACCTTGCATTTGGTGCCTGCAGAGGACCTGGAACCCACTCTCCAACCACTGATACTGAGGGTCCACTGCAATATATTTTGTTTTCCCTTGAGAAAGGATTTTGCTTTGTAGCCCAAGGTAGCCTTTAATTCTTGATCCTTCTGCTTATGTCTCTCCAGTGATGGAATTGCAGGTGTGAACCACCATGTCCATGCACAGACACATGTGAAATAGAGGTGAGGACAAAGCTAGGAAGATAGGATCAGTGTAGTATCCCTGGTATTTTCTCCTCTGAGCAACCCTTCGGCATAGGGCTATGTATGTGTAGCTTGAAGGAGGGTAGCAGGCTACAAATAGCCCACCAGGATGTCAACATCTGGACCCACCTGAATCTCTGCGCCTGGTGGTGCACAGGGCCTCCAAACCGCCTAGCAGGCGAGTGGTACAGCTGCGAGAGGAGAGCCATATTTTTGTTCTGGTTGGGATTGGCTGCAAACTTCACTGTGATGGGCTCGGAGGAACCTGGGGGTTTATGACCATTGAAACTGGTAATTGCCTCTTCTGCTTCCGACCGTTTGTCAAACCGGATAAACGCAACCCCTCTGGACAAACCTTTTTAACAAATCAACAAAAATGGAGTTAGGGGAAAAACCTAACAGAGAGAGAAACAAAACAAAACTGAGAAGCAAAAGTCAAATCTATAGGCTGTGGTTCAAATTGGGCACCTACATAATCAAACAAACCAAAAGCAAACCCAAATATGCAAACAAATGAATAAAGAAAACAATGACTAATGAAAGATTAAGATTTGACTCTCTTTTGGGCTGCACCAATGACTCCCTGGGAGGAGGAAAAGAGTAAACTCTGTGCTTTGAAGAACATGCATAAAGGGGTGTGAGCTGCAAACACCAAAGAGTGTTAAGGGGCTTAAGTGACATTTCTCGAGTTCTGAATGTGGTCTGGAAGAGAGGCTACCCCAACTTGACTAAACATTCTCATTCACAAGACCAGCAAAGGCTAACCTGGATGGGGGTGATCCTTCCCTAGGCAGACATTTTTTTGGCTTGAGACAGGGCTAGCCTCAAACTCACTATGTTGCCCATGATCTTGAACGCCTACTAATCTTGCTTCCCAAGGTATGTGTTACTACACATCTCAAGTGCTTCCCAGGTATGTGTTACTACACCTAGTTTACATGTGCTAGGGACTCAACTCAGATCCTTCTGCATGCCAGGCAAGCACTCTACTAATGGTGTTTTATCCCTGGTTTAGGCAAAGGCCCTTCGAACAATTAAGGAGTAACAATGATGGCCTAGAGCCTTGGGTGACCTGTTAAGTGAGCATGCTGTCAAATGTTCTCAGGTCTCCTCCCTTATCTTGGTACTTTCCCTAATCACTACTTAGAAGATCCCAAATGCCATATGAATCATGTATGTGCACAGTAGCCAGGGAACCTATGGATACTTTCTTCTTGGTTCAACGGCAGCATTGCAAAACCCAACGAAACTTACCCTACTTAAAATGCACAGCACAGATTCAGTAATCCCAGACCTAGCAATATGCCATGTGCTAGCAAGATTCTGGCACTTGAGCTCATTTCTAAATCATAAGCCTGAAAGAACACCTGAAGACCAACCCTTGGCAGATGCTGTCTGTTTCCTTTTACACAGCAAAACTGACTGCTTGGCTGATCCTGGAAAGCTGAACACTGACCTAACTTTAGGCCAGTACGATTCAAAGTTGTGGTTGGTTGGCACAAGGTCACCTTTAGAGTAACTGTTGTTCTACTTCTTAGACCTGTTACCAAGTTGAGGAAAAGCCTATGTCCAAGTGTGGTTTCTTTGGTTTTATGCAACTGCTTTCAAATAAAAACTACCTGAAAGAAAAAAGGGATGGTATCTCATGTAGGATGTAATAAAATCAGTAAATGTTTGATAAATTCATACTTCTAAAGATGGCTTTGTGATTTGGGCTTTACTTTTATTTTTAATTGAAAATAGATTTTTCATACAATAGTTTTATCATGGCTTCCCCTTCCTGTTCCCACCTTCCCATCCATAACTCATGCCTTCTCTCATTTTAGAAAACAAGCAAGGAAATAAAAACAAACAAACAAACAAATCAGAAAAGAACACAAGTGTTATGAGACAAAAAAGCTCCAAAACTACCACGGAGTTAGTTTTCAGTTGGCTGTCTATTCCGAGGCAAAGGGCCTGCCCTCAAGTGTGGTTTACATACCCAATGAGACCCCATTAGGGAAAACCAATTTTTCCTTTGTGAGATGACTCCTTGGTTAGGGAATAATGTCCACTCCCCTCTCTCAGTGCCCACATTACCCAGCTTGGACCTGTGCAGGCCCTGTGCACCCTGCCACCATCTGAGTTCATGTGTGCCTCTCAGTCCTGCGGTGTCTCGAAGGCATTGTTTCCTTGCTGTCTTCCATTCCCAGTGGCTCTTACTGTGACTCCTCTTCAGAAAGTTTCCTGAATTGGGCTTTATTTTTGCTAGTGTTTTCAGGATTAACGACAGAGACTAAGAACTGGCATACTTTCCAGATGTGTGAACTAATCCAATTAACAATTATGAATAAAGAAATAAAAATAAAAAATAAAAACTAGTTCTACTGACTATGGATGTGAATATTAAAAAAATATTTTAAAAGATTTATTTATTTTTATATGTGTGAGTGCTTTGCCTGTGTGTATGTAGAAGGCATCCGATACCCCAAAACTGGAGTTGCAGATAGCCATGAGTTGCCACGTGGGGGCTGGGAACTGAACTGGGTCCTTTGGGTGAGTAGCAAGTACTCTTAACAATTAAGCCATCTGTCTAGCTCTAAATGAAGTTTGTTTGTTTGTTTGTTTGTTTTGGTTTTTCGAGACAGAGCTTCTCTGTGTAACAGCCCCGGCTATCCTGCAACTTGCTCTGTAAACCAGGTTGGCCTCAAATTTAGAGATCCGCTTCCCTCTGAGACAAAAGGTGTGAGCAACCCTCACAGGCTATGAGAAGATTTTTAAAAGAAGATCCCAGTTTTTCTTTTTAAAGGCAGGGTCCCACCATACAGCCCTGAATGGCTTCAAATTCATTGAGATCCAGCTGCCTCTGCCTCCAGAGTTGGGATTAAAGACTTGTGCCACCTTATCTGGTTTTTGTTTGTTGTTGTTGTTTTAAACATTTAGGAATTGTATGCACATTGTATGCATACACATACATGCAAGCAAAACACTCATACACAGAAAATAAAAATGAATTTAAAAACAATTATGGTGGTTTGAATGAGAATGGCCCCCACAGGTACATCTATTTGAACACATAGTCCCCATAGTTGGAACTATTTGGAAAGGATTAGGAGGTATGACCTTGTTCGAGGAGGGGTGTCACTGGGGGAAGGCTCTCTCCTTGCCTTGTGGTTGTGGATCACAATGTAAACTCTTCAACTGTTCTTTCCCTCTGTCATCATGAGCTCTAACCCTTTGAAATCATAAGCCAAATTAAGTACTTTCTTTTACAATTTGCCTTGCTCACAATGTTTTATCACAGCAATAGAAAGGTAACTAAGACAATGGTGAATAAAAGTAAAAAAACATTTATTTACCATGTGTTTGTATATATATGTCTGCCACAGTGAAGGTGTAGAAGTCAGAGGATAACATGAAGGAGTTGGTTCTCTTCTTCCACCATATAGAGCCCATGGATTCAATGTGTTTACCAGACTTTCGGGCAAGTACCTTTACCCACGGAGCCACCATACCAGCCCCAAATGCTTCTCTGTTAAGTACTTTTTTTTTTCCCCCCAGTACTGGGGATCAGACCTGGGACCTTACTCACGGTATGCAGACTACCACAGGGCCATAGTCCCACCCCTTGTTTTCTGAACTTCAAGTACTTTTCATCTACAGAACTTAACACAAGTCTTCCTTTTCCATATCCTTTGCCGTACCCTTCCTCCCCTGGCAATGTTGAGCCTCATAAAGTCATACCAAGAGTAGCAGTAAGTAAGCATACCTACTCCAGCAGTAAGTATCGTTTTAGAAGGCTTCATCTATGGAAGGAGGGGCTGGGGAAGAGAGGGGGTCCCGCCATGTCCCTTCTTGCTTAGAGTGTGGTGTCCTTTGCTAAAGTGGCTGAGAATAGCATTGAAAGCCAAGGGAAAAGAGTGAAATCATCCCAAGTTCATGGCTAATTAGGGAGAGGGGGTGATATTGTGGTGTATCTCTTAGACAAGGGAAAGATACAAAGTCCCTACAAACAGATGAAGGAATTGCCTGTAGAAACGATACTTTCTACAAGGTGGGCCCAACTATGCCAAACAGCAGAGGGGAGCCTCCAGGAAAAGTGGTATGTTCTTGGGGATGGGCTTCTGCTTCATTTTCCCACACCCAGCAATGCAGGGCCCGACTGACATAGGAGCCATGTGCGATCTAGGGAGGAGGCTCAGGGAGAAGAACCTGTGTTAGCTTGGTCACCCACTCTGGCCAGTGGCTCACTGCTTCTCTCAACAGGTACTTCAGGGACTACTGATAACTTTTAGTGCAAACTGGGGTTGGGAGTTCCTGCTAAGTAAATACTATTTTCCAGTCTGCTGCCCATCCAGAGCAACGAGCACAATGGTGTGAGGGAACCTAGGCCTTTCTGGTAAAGACTGCTCAGAGTAGGTGTATATACTAGGCTATAGGCCACACTCAGAGCCCCTTTAGCATGTCAGGAACAGGTACCTGGGAAGCCTGCAGTGAGCCCGAGCTTGAGACAAAGTGAAACATCAACCTTGTGCAGTCATAAAGAGCACCACAAGTTTTTCCAAAGGGAAGGTGCCCCAAAGTGAGGAATTTTATGACAGTCACCCACAGCCAGGAGGTGTGGCACAAAGTCTATAGAGAACGTGAAGGGGAGAAAACGAGAAAACAAACAAACAAACAAACAAACAAACAAACAAACAAACAAAAACCCACACAGGCCTTGCTTAGTCTCTAAACAGAGTCTTCCTTTCTGGTGCCAGCAAATTCCCATTCCTATTATGGAGATAATGAGTAATTATGTTCCCAACTTAAGCTATACTTGTCATTTGACTAGGAATGTTTTGGTTCCAAGAAGCAGGCAGTTGGGTTGGGACACAGCCATGGGCATATATAGGAGTCCTCAGCATTTATGTCCATTATCTCTACACACAGCTTGGCATCCAAGTCTATACTGATGGTCTGGGAGGGACCTGCCAAGTGGTCAGAAAGACAGAGACAGGAATTCACTGCTTCTCTGGAGAGGAGCATCATAATTATGAAGATTGAGGAAGCCCATCTCAAACAGCCAATGGTGTTGCTTCAGGTCACTACAAGGTGGGGTCTTGGGACTCTTAAGAGGAGACATACTGACACCATGTATCTGTAGTAAGAACTCCAAGTGACACGTGAACAGCAAACTTTCCAACTATTCTCAGGCCAGTGAAAGCTATCTGGGTGTACAAAGAAGGTGCCAAAATTTTGATGTTTTCCCTACAAAATGCTAGCCTAATGCTGGGTGGCTGCCTTTTTTTTTTTTCTTTTTCTATATGGTCTCACTATGTCACCCTGGTTGGCTTGGCACCTGCTACATAAATCAGGCAGATCATGAACTCAGATTCACCTGCTTTTTCTTCCTGAGTGCTGGGATTAAAGGTATGCACCATCACCCCTATCTCCCAGGATTCTTTAATGCCATCTCACTCCCCTAGCCCAATCAAATGAAAACTAAGGTCTTCTCATGTGCAATCTGCCCCCTTTTAGAGGCTAACTCATATCTCTCTATCTGCCCCAGAACACCTGGTCCTGGGCTCAGAGAGAAGCCTTTGTTGCCTATCCTAGCTCCTGTCTGTACCTGTGGTCTGATCCACAAGGACCCTGGAGTTGATGATTCTCCCAAACCGAGAGAACATGTCCTCCACATCCTTCTGAGTCATGGTCCTCGGGAGTCCGCTGATATACAAGTTGGCATCTTTGATGACCTCTGAGCTTGGGCGAGCGTATGATACCTTAAAAACAAAACAAGTCAGAATTAGGACTGACATGTGGCCAAAGCACCATAGGAAGGGACCAAAATTTGGTATTATGCAAAGCCAATGTTGTGGCAAGTAATTGCACACAGGATAATATCTTGCAATGGTATTGTTCTGGCAGTTTATTACAGGCAAGCAGGGACCTCAGACACCTTGTAGCATTTTTTCATTTGGTCCTCAGCATCTCTAAGAAGCAGAACACTATTTCTATTATACAAAGACAAAGCGACCGTAGGCCCACAGAAGCTGGGATTCAAGTTTATATTGCCTGCTGAAAATAGGACCTACGTCCACACCTGCAAGGAACTTGTGGTGTGGCACACAAAAGCTGAGAGTCCTCTTGGAAAGGCTTTAACAACTCCTGTCAACAAGTAAGACACTACAAAAGCTCAGATAAGAATTCTGCACTGAGGGGGCCTGGTGATCAGCATTCAAATGCTTGATGTTAATGCCTGTGTTAGGAGAAAGAAAGGGAAGCCCCAAAGACAACAGCAAGGAAAGGTTTTGGGTACTTTCCCTGGTAGAGGCACTACAGGTAGCAGAAATCTCAAAGAGACACCCAAAGCTGTCCCTGATGAGATAGTATGGTTAGCAGGAGGCCTTTCTGCATGAAGAGAGGTGGCCTAGCAGGATGGGACCCAAAGCTGAGCCAGGAAGCTGGGTACAGAATTGGGTTCATGTGTGTGAACCAAGTGCTCTAGAAATAGGGTGGGTGGTGGGTGGGGGACAAGAACTCAGATCTGTGTATTGAAGGCACAAAACTGCTTAAACATGGTAAGGAGCTACCAACCTCATGGGCAACACCAGAACTATTAGGGAGCTAGGGAGCAGTCTTTGAGGAAATGGAGTTGTGCACAGTGGATGCTTCCCTATCTGTTCTCAGGCCTTGAGTACCAAGGTTCAACCTGTAGAGATCAAGAGCTCTGTGGATACATGGCCACCCCATAATCTAAATCAGGGGTTAACACACACGTGACTGGTTCTGCCTTGGTCCACAGTCTCCCCAGCTTCTCTCTTCATAGAGGCCCAAAGTGTTCATGGCTACACCCTGCATCAACACCCTGCAGAATACCCATTCACTCCTGTCCAAGGGTAAGTACCCACAACTAAGGGCTTCCAACTTTACAAAAGGCCTTGGTGAAAAATACCAAATTTTGGGCAGGACAGCTCAAAAAAGAATGTAGCCTCCCCACCACCAGGGCTGCCAGCTCTTCCAGGCTTTCCCGAAATTAGGCTGGATAAGCAGGGAGCTGCCATCCAGGACCAGCCCACCTTGCTTAGGCTGCATACAGGATCATTTTCTCAGCTTCTAATGAAGGACACAAAGATACAGGCAATCTTAAATTGTGACTGAGTGGTACTAGTAGGGCAGAGCTCAGGACTAGCACTGTCTGTACTTTTCAGAGCCAAATGACAAGGAAAACTTCTATGCTAATGTCGGACAGGACCATAAGAATTCTGTTTGCCCTTTCTCTTTAGGTACTGCCAAGTTCAAAGTCAAAATTGAGTCCAATGGAGCTGTACTAGGGCATCTGGCACTGTTATGTGTGCACGGACCCTTTGAGTATCCTTGGGCACACCATGAGGACCTTCTAAGTTCTCAACGACTTTTTTTTTTTAAGCATCAATCCAGTACTTTCCTGTCCTCATCTTGAGAAATCTGAGTGGTTGAAACATATCTATCTATCTATCTATCTATCTATCTATCTATCTATCTATCTATCTCTCCCTCCCTTTGCCCAATTCAAATTCACATGGTTAAGCCCTAACCCTCAGGATCATAGAATGTGACCTGGTTTGCATACAAACTTAGTTAAGACAAAGACACACAATGGAGGCTGGGCCCCTAGTCTGATATAATTGTGTCCTTATACAAAGGGAAAATCTGGACCCAGGCACATCCACACAGGTACAATGTCATGTAGAGATGGAGGACTATAGTGAACATGTGGATGCTTCTATAATGCAAGGAATGCCATGGATTTCCAGCAACTGCTAGAATTTAGAGAAGCTTGTGAAGGACCCTTTTCCAGGGCCCCTGGAAAACACCAACTAACCTCCTTGTTCAAAAACTTCAGACCAGTGAAATGGTTTCTGCTATTTAGGACATCCGGTCTGCGGTACTATATAAGCAAACTTACAACTTCTCTGAGCAAGTGATTGGCACAGACCTCTGTTATCTACTTAGTGCACAGTTCACTTAGTTCCTGTACTACATGTACTACATTTACCACAGGTTCACAAACTGTATTTTTATTCAATTAACTCCATGAGAGTAAAACTTGGATGATCACTGTTTCCTTCAGCACCGAGAACAGTGTCAGGGGGAATAGTGGCATTCAGTAAACACCTGCTGAATGACTCAACCAAAATCACTAGTGATAAGATAAGAACACATGTAATGAATCCCAGTGCTCCAGAGATGGGGGTGGTGGATAACAAGTTCAAGATCAGTATGGGCTATACAGTGAAATCCTGTCTCAAAAAAAAGAAAAAGAAAAAGAAAAAAAAAACCAACCCCCTACAACAGGCGACCAAACGAATGTTCCATCTCCTCAGAGCTCTGTGCTGTAACTTAAGTTCCAGGTACTTCTCTTCCACCATGTGCTAGGAAGCTGCTAACCTGGTGTTAAATGTCAGGTGCCAAAGCATCCAGTTTCAAGCCCTGACCTTTGCCCTCCTTCTTTCCCTCTGCCACATGCTGGGAAAACCATTTCACTTACTGGGGGGAAAAAAAAAGTCAGCTTCTCATTCTAAACTGGGCCTCATACTCTATGGGGCTGTGGTGAGGACCCTGAGATGCCATGTGGAAGGATCTGGCCTTCGATCCTCCTGTTAAGTGTGAGTTGTGTGAATCACACAGCCCTGGCAGGCCTGTGGAGCTGCACCCAAGCCTGATCAGTCCGTTTTCTCACTATAGTTGCCAGGCTGCCACAGAGAAGATGGTTAGGCAGAGAGGAGCAGAACCCTTCACTCTGACTTCTGCAACCAGAGTACAACATCAGGACCAATGAGGACACAAGCAACAATTTAGCCATGAAGAGCTGTGATTTGAGGCTGATCAGATGTGCATCTTTGTGAAGCCTTCAAAAAAGACCTGCCTGCAGGGGCAGAAGCAAGGTTTTAGCTTTAGGGACAGAATATGCCTGGCTTCTGGGTCTCTTCCAGTACAGCTGCTCTTGCTTGGTGCTCCATCCATTATTGACAAATCTAGCACCCGGAGGTCCAAAGTCTGTAATATCCTTGTATCCCATTCTGGCCAGGTTAAGGCTTTTCCTCCAGATTAACAATGGACATCCTGGAGGCCCTCAGATGGCACAGCCTGAGTGGCAGGTAGGAACCTGCTGATACAGGTTCCCTCAGTCCAACCTGGGCTGTCATATGGAATCTTGGGTTGATGTTAATATGCACCATAGCATTTGGGACAGGCCACAGAAGCCCAGGCACTAGCACAGTGGGTCTGGGTTCTTTACCTATACTTATTTAATAATATGTCTGGTCTTTATCCTGGCTTCCTCATGGGAAACTTTTAAACTATTTAAATAGTTTGTTATTCAGAATCTTATGGCTTACATCTGGATTTATGCTAAATGATGGATCAGGATAAAGGTCAAGTCATCAGAAAGACCATGTCAGTGGCTACAAGGTTGGGATTTTGAGTCATACAGTATCGAGCACCTTTGCATGCTGGAGTAGGTGGAGGGGGAATAAATAATGCTTATAATGCTATTATGATAATAACTATGCCAGTCACATATATAGAATAAGACCTACATAGAAACTCAAGACACTGATACACAATGAAATAGCTTTCATGATCAATATACTGCCATGGGAAAAGAGAACGTACCCGGACTCTAGGGCAGGGACACGAATGTTCTAATGGACTGTGTCTCTCTGCTTAGTGGGTCCTAACTTTAGGCATAGCGTAACAGGAACTATCTGGGAACCATTTTAGTGGCTTATGATCTGAAGGGGTCAAGGGGGCTCCAAAATTTCAGCCAGCTGTATTAGAACTGTAAGTGTGGCTGGAAACACACAACTGCGCCTGGCATGAAAGAAGGACAGCATTATTGTGAACAGGGCTCTTAAATTTGTGGTGCGGTGTGGTGACCCTGAGTGGTTGTTGTCAAAATTGTGAGACATCAGTTGCTATCATGCTGTGTGTGAGATGAACCCACAACTGTAATGGTCTTTATCATGCTACATGGACATATCATCCTTGAACACACAAGGGCAGGAGTTTAACTGGGGGCTCAGAAAAGGTTTGCTTGGTGAAGAAGTATCCTCTGAAGACAAAGGGCTCTAGAGAATACAGAGGAGCTGTTATAGGAATCTGGCAGTGTGGTCTCAAGGATGACAAAGAAGAAATTCAGGCTGAGGGCCATCATGTCTGTCTACAAGGGGACCTAAGGGATGCCATGGGGTGGGAGTGAGGATTAACTCAGTATATACTCCCTTCCTATAGTGAGGCTGAAGAAGCTACCAGCCACTCTGGGTAAGTGTACATGGACTCCCCAAGATGCTCTAGAAGCACCAGGCCTCAGAATGGCTCCTGTTCAGCACAGGAATGGATGAGGTGGGATCACATCTCTTTACCTTAATGGTTTTTGACTGGAGTCTCAAGCCGTTCAGCGTGCTGATTGCTCTCTCTGCATCCTTTGCAGTCACATAGTTCACAAAGCCGTACCCCAAGCTATGTCCTGTGGAGAGAACATGACATTGTAAACTAGTTGTCAGTGAGCAGTGAAGGGGAGACACAAGGGCAATGCGAGAGGAAGAGGAGACAATGTAACACAGCGAAATTCCAAGGGAGGTACTCTGGGGAACTAATGTTGAGACCATGGCAAACTTTTTCATCTTTGCAACTAACAAAGGTAACCTGCAATTAAGTTACTTAAAAACTGGGCCAGTGAGAAGGCTTGGCCAGTAAAGGGCTTGCTTTCAAGCCTGATGACCTGGGTTCAATCGCTGAAACTCACACAGTAGAAGAACTGAATTAAAATATCCTCTTACCTCCAAATGTGAGCTATGGTGCATGAGCATACACACAAAACAGATGAATTGTTTCTCAAAAAAGAATAATAATGTGTTACTGACTGCATCCTGTGAAATGCTGCTCAGCAGTCCTAAAGGTGCTAGCTGCATTATGGGGCCTGACAGATGAGGAGCTGATGGCCAGTAGCCAGAGCCTGTTGATTCTCTGAAACCAAAATTGCCAGAGTGGGAAGGCCTACTGGGCTCTGGCACCATCTAGTACTGGTTCCCTTTGTTTCCTGAGTCTGGGGAAACTGGACCCAGTGAAAGGGTGGGAGAAACTAAACTGAGAGCATCCTAAACTTGCCAAATGGCCCTGGTCACAGGTTCACAACCCTAGCCAAACTTCCCCAGCTTCTCCTGTCCACTCTAACAATGTCATCAGTATAAATCTGGAGATGAGAGGTGAGATCACGAAAGCAGCAAAGGATCCCAATGTCCTCTTTGTGAAATGTTTAGGACAGGCAGGAGCATCTATCTATCTGTCTACCTGGGGAGGGACATGGCATGTAGGGAGAGGTCCAGGAAGATGAAGCTACTGGAGTGATAGGAAAGAGCTTAGAGGATGTCTAGCCATGATCTCTTACTGAAGGAGGCTAGAACTTGACTCACATCGTGCCAGCTACTGCAGGATGCAGGCACTAACTTCATTCTGTTCAGGGTACCTGAGAGAGCTGCTTTAAGACAAGCCCATTGGATGTAAAGACCTCTGTGTTGTGAGTCTGCTACAATTAGAACCTAGGAAGTCACCCGCTTCGCTGATAATAAGACCTGAACCAAGTAGAGAACCTAATGCGTGCTTAACTGTTTTTAGTTTTATTGGTACTTTCTAATACTCCTTTTAAAAATCATTTTACTATATATGTGTATTCATATGCACCCATGTCACAGCAAGCATACGGGATATAAACACATTTTAGGAATCAGATTTTTCCTTCCACCATGTTGGTCCCAGGCACAGAACTCAGGCTGTCATGGTTGGTGGCAAGCACTTTTACCTGCTGAGCCTACCAATCCACCCTCCTCAGATACTGTATTTTTTAATGCCAATTTTAAGTTTACAGAAAAACTAAACAAAGTAAGAGTTCCCAGCTCACCCTTAGCTTCCTCTATCAGAAATATCTTCCATTACCATGGCATATTTTGTATAGTAAGTGAACCAATACTTGTTTAATGTACCTATTCACACTTGATTTCCATGTCCTTGGTTTTCAATGAGCCCCCTCATTCTCCTTTAAGTTAAAAATTTCACATATGGGGTTGGAGATGGCTCAGTGGTTAAGAGCACTGGTTGCTTTACTAGAAGACCTGGGTTCAATTCCCAGTACCCACATGGCAGTTCACAGTGTCTATAATTCCTATTCCAGGGGATCTAACACTTTCACACAGACATAAGATGCAAGCAAAACAAAACAAAACAAAACAAAAAAAACCCATTAATGCACACAAAATAAATATAAACGTGTTTTGACAAATCTTACCCATCCCTACCTCTCCAATTCCTCCCCATCCCCTTTTCCTCCTATTTATGCTCAATTAAAAAAAAACAGAAACAAAAACAAAACCCTACAAATGACTAAATCCACTTAATGCTGCACAAGTGAAGTACCATCTATGGAGCAAGGTAGCCCCATAAGGAGTTGCACTCCCAAAGGAAATTTACTCTCCTTCCCCCAGTAATAATCGATTGCTAATAACTTCCTAGCTAGGGGTAGAACTCCATGAGCCCCTTCTGCTATCCCCCATCATGCTGCTTTGTTCTTGCGTATGTCTTGTGCACGCAGTCATAGCCATTTTGAGTTAATTGTGCAACAGCAGCACAAACGCTGCATGCGTAACAGACCTGTTTGTAACAGTTTCTGTTTGGACTTCAAGCTTTGTTCACATCCTTGTGAACTCATGCCTGCTAACATAACTGGGCATTAAACCTGTGGCTATGTCCTAGGCCTCAGGGGAGATCTTAAAAACTGCTCCCTATTGCTTAAGACACAGTTGCATATCTCATCAAACATGAAGCTGAGCTAGTCTACCTGAAATCTTTACCCCTATTGACTTAGCATTCATGGTACTGGAGGGTACTCTGCATCATACCACAGGAGAAAGGTAATCACCAATCTAGCTGTAAACCCAGTGACCTACAATGATGACCTGCTGCAAGACATGCTGTACAACAGTGGCACAAATGTGGGAGTAACCAACAACTCTGACTGGATTTAAGACCCACTTCTTGAAATGGAACCCATACCTGATATTGCTTGAATGGCCAAGAACCCAAGGCTGGACAGGACATGGGCCTGGGGAAAACCAAATACTATTGTTCTGCTAAAGAAACATAGCAATACAATGATTCCTAATGATATTCTGCTAAACCTATATATATCAGTGCTTCACTCAGACATCATCACAGAAACTTCCTCTTGGAGTAATGAAGAATTAACACAGAGATCAACAAACGGACAATGTACAGAGTGAGAGACTTTGGAGCACTCAGTCTTAGATGGGATGTCTCCATTAAACTCCTCCCCTTGAGTCTTAGGAAGCTATGCAAAAGAGGAGGTGGAAGGATTAAGAGCTAAAGGGTATGGAAGACTACAAGGAAGCAGGGTCTTCCAGACACAAGACTGAACATATGAACTCATGGAGACTATAGCAGCATACACAAGGTCTGTGTAGATTCAAGCCAGATTGGGGGAATGGGTGGTGGCTGGTCTCAGCACTGAGAGTGGGAAGTGTTCATGGGATCCCACCCCTAACAAAGAAGCTATCTGCAACTGATACTTGCTTGCAAAGGAAAAATTAGTTTTCTCTAATGGAGTCTCACTGGGTATATTAACAACACTTCAGGGCAGGCCCCATGCCCAGGATTAGTTTGCCAACACAAAATGAACTGTTTTTTATCAGACTTTTTGTCTCTTTGCTTTGTTTGGGCATTTTTGTCATATTGGTCTTTTGCTTGTATTTGGGTTTCTATTTTTTGTGGGCCTTTCGTGTTTGTTTTTAAAAAGAGAAAGAAAAGGCATAGAGTTGGGTGGGTGGGTAGGATCTGGGAGGAGCTGGAGGAGGGGAAAAAGTGTGATCAAAATTAAAAAAAAAAAAACAAAACAAAACAACCCTCCCCCAACCTTGTTCCCTAGGTTCTTATCTTTAAACCCATAGATCGGTGTGTCTGTCAAGCCCCATCAGAGAAGCTCTTTTTCGCAGTAGACGATAATCAATGCAAAGACCCACAACTGGTTGACTCGCACAGAATAAGAGACTGAAGTGGTCAACACTTCTTCCAGACAGATCTCTCATTGTACCTGGAGTTTACTGATTTAGATAGGCAGACTGGCTGGCCAATGAGCTTCAGGGATCCATCTATCTCCTCTCCCACTCCAAGCTTCAAAACTGAGATTACAGGAAACTTTTTTTTCTTTAAACATTTATTTATTTATTATGTATACAGTGTTCTGCCTGCATATATGCCTGCATGCCAGAAGAGGGCACCAGATCTCATTATAGATAGTTATGAGCCACCATGTGGTTGCTGGGAATTGAACTCAGGACCTCTGGAAGAACAGCAAGTACTCTTAACCTCTGAGTCATTTTTCCAGCCCAATTACAGGGACTTTTTATGTGAAGATCCTGACTCTTTATCCGAACTCAGGTCCTCAAGCCTGCATAGTAGGCACTTTTAAACAGCCATCTCCAGCCCCTTGTTTCCTATTTCTAACGAAGAACTCCTACAGACTTGGCATTATAGCTCCAGACAAAGTGAGTAGCCACAGCAGGAAGGGCTGTGGAGCTAGAACTACCCAGTAGTCACACTGCAGAATACTACCAAGAATGCCAAGTTGGGGACATGAGGATTTCCATAAAAGGTCCCAACTGTACTATCGGGGCTATACATCTCTACCCATCTCTTCTGAAGAGTGGCTAGGCTATTGTACCTCTAAGCAACTGCTGTTTAATGTTTCTTTACCAATCCCCTACTGTGCTCAAGCAACACAGCCCATCTGATTTACTCTGACCCCAGGAATGGAGCACTTGTTTTTCCTTTTGTAGGTACCACTGCTTTTGGGTTTGTCTTTTTTTCTCTCTTCATGAGGCTCGACTACCTGTCTCTTTTACCATCAGTTCTTCTGACACAGTATTTGTGGCATAGGGTAGTAAGATTGCACAGGAGCCTTAGTATGGACAGCACTGACTAGACAGCTGGTAGGAGGCTTCAAGATGGGGTGAGGAAGTGGTTCCCAAATGACGGTTTGTGTATATAGCAGTAGGACATCTAGACTCTAAGATCTTTCTTCAGCTTGGGACTCAAGATACTGGAAGGCTCATTCCTGTTGCTTCTGTTGACTAGGACCAAAGAGCCTTATAGGGGTCTGTCTTTCTTTGGAGAGAGGAGAGATCAGCCTGAGAGAAGCCTGAGGGCTGGGGAACAGTAGTGGGGATAAACAAAGATTCTAGATAGGCTGTTGGGAACTTGAGTAGGAGGGCTGGCCTAGAGGCAAGGTCAGATGGCCATGGTTCTGCAGATGGGATATAAAATAGGCAAGAGGGGAAGGGCATAGGAAGGGGTAATAGATATGGAGAATAAAGACTAAACAAATTATGCCTCTAAGATCAGAGAATGTCCCAGAGGCTGGTTGTACCCTCACTCCCCTTTTAACTGCAGGAATACAATTCTACCACCTGTTTTCTGGCTGACCCAGCATCAGTATCACTCCCCAAAAAGTTAAAATACAGATGGTCCAACTCTCAAGAGTAGCTGATCTGGTGTGTCTGGGTGGTTTGCATTTCTCCAAGTTTCCAGATGCTACTGAGGGTCAGAGGACAGACTCTGGGGTCTGCTGCATTGGAGGAACCTCCACATGGAGCACCATGTATGTTATCTTGTTAAGTATTCCCTGGTACACTTGGGCCAGCATCTTGCATTTCCAAACACATTTTTCTGTTCAGGTAAGAGTTATGATTGAAAAGATGATGCCTCAGCTGTCTTGCCTTGTCCTTTGTGCTTCTAGGAACCGGGAGCTGAAGGTATGCACACGAGAGGTGAGGACTCTTGTGCAGTGTGGGGACTGTGAACTCTTCTTTAAAGGCACATAGGGGCTCCAAAGAAGACTTTATTGAGAAACACAGGGCATGGGTGACAGAGGGAAGGAATCTGGCAGTAAGAAAGAAATAGTAAAGGAACCAAAGGAAAGGTAAGAGGCAAAGGACAAGAAGGGTGTTTTACATAAAATAGAAAGGTGGCCAGCAAGCAGATGGAGATGATAGGCTTCACTAGAAATGCAGGTCAACACATGATCCAACATCACTTGCTGTATCAGCTGGTAGAGGAATCCTGCAGGGAACATGGCACTGATGGCAAGCCTTGGTGGAAGGGAGGGCCAGTTGGCAACTGGAGCCATGGGAGTTCTTGGAAGGAACATTCTTATTTGCTGATTTACTACTTCCAGGAAGATTCTATGGAAATAGCGAGTGAACAGAATGATGCAAGGTAGTCATCTCTGTGGAGCTTATAAACACAGTATACAGAGTACTACACAACCACTGTGATGATGGGATAATACAATGTCCAGCAGGGAGGGAACATGTTCAGGTAGGAAGAACAGTTCGCTATATAGCGCATAGTACCAATGATTATAGATTACTTATAGTGGAGATACAACAAATGGGGTCTGAAAGAAAATGTATCCAATGGCAAATTTATGCTTTATTTCTTGCTATTAATGTTTACTGTTTCTGCTTTTTGTTGTTGCTGTTTTTTTTTTTAAATAAAATTTATTTAACTTATTTATGTGAGTGTCAGATCCCCTGGAACTGGAACTACAGGCAGTTGTGAGCTACCATGTGGGTGCTAGGAATTGAACCTAGATCTTTTGGAAGAACATTCAGTGATCTTAACCACTGAACCATCTCTCCAGCCCCTGCTGTTTGTTTTTGAGACAGGGCCTAATTCTGCCTCTAAAGTGCAGAGATTAAAGGTATGTGCCATCACATCCGGTCAATTTTTTATTTTTATTTATTTATTTATTTATTTTTGGTTTTTTTTCGAGACAGGGTTTCTCTGTGTAGCTTTGCGCCTTTCCTGGAACTAACTTGGTAGCCCAGGCTGCCGGTCAATTTTTTGTTTTTTAAAATGAGGAGCAAAGATGAATCATGCCAAGGGAAAAGTAGTTAAGTTGGCAAAGTGTGGAAAGGCATTCTTGTAGAAGGAACATTGTTCAGTAGTCCTGAGAGCCAGAATAGGCATGTTATGGAAATAAGCAACTCAGTCCAGGCTGAGGGTGGGTGTGGGACACAAGGAGATGATGATGAAGGGTGTAGATTCAATCATGATCAGAGGTACATGGCAATGAGATGATGGGGAGAATAGGGAACTATGAGGGTTGAGGGCTGACTCTGATCCTTCAAAGGTCATACAAGACACCTAGAGGTTGCACAGTAAACTATGATATCTGATAGACACTATGATGACACCATGTACCTAGTGTTTGTAGATGGAAATGCCAATAGCAAACACAATGTCCTCAACAAGGGGACTTGTACCTGGCTGGCCACAAACAAAGGAAGCTTCCCAGTTAATAAAGTGACTCTTCATCTTAGTCACCCTGTCCCCTTTCCTGCTGTCACTAGTGCCCAGTTGACCCATAGTAAAAATCTACAAAATGAATATTCAGATTTGAAAGCGCCCACCTCAGTGCAGTAAGGGTTGCTATGAAAACCCACAAGCCAGCAATCTTATGGTGACTAGCTGAGCCAGGGAAGGCATTCTCAAACCAACAGAGCCCAGAATCTGAAGGGTTTTGGAGGAAGGGAGTTATTGGGCCACATGGAAACTAAAGAAGTCCCTTTGCTGTACTGAGGAAGTCTGAAGGAGAAAAGGCTTGGGTGGTCAGTGAAGAGGACACAGCAATACAGCAATAAAGCAGGTAATGACATCCTGGGCTAGGATAACTCTTGGGGAAAGAGGCAGGACAGCAAAAGTCTACAGAAACACTGAGAAGAATGAATTCTGAGACCTGGTACTTCCTAGTGGAGCTACTGTGTAGACAGTGGTTCTATTAGCTAAGACAAAGAAAGAACAGTATAATGTGAGATACATTGGCTCTGGTGCAGAAGGGCCTGGAGTTCAGGAGAGCCGTCTGGTCAGGAGAGGCAGCAAACTAAACTCACCCTGATTATCAGCTCTGGAAAAGGAAGAGGGCCATGGAATAATCTGAAGTGCAAGGCTGGGGAAAGGAGCATCTGCGATAGACAGAGTGTGGCCTTGAGGGCAGCCAGCCAGCCAGGGGAAGAAGATGTTTCTAGAAGGAAGTACAGAGAGGGAATTTGACATTGACAGCCTGTACAGGGGAGGACAATACATAGAGCTCTCACATTCTCACCCCAGAGCTTTTCTGCCTCCTACTAACACTCAGAACAATATCTGGAGACATATATTAATGTTCACAACTCAGAAAGTGCTACCAGTTTCAAGTGGGTAGAGTTCGGCATCCCTCACTGTGTAGCCAGGCTTCAGGCTGCAGTATCTACTCCAAATTTCAGAGTGCTGGAGGACATCAGGAAACCCAGGAAGGACTTTGGAGCCCTGGGTGGATGATTCTCAAGAGACTCAAGGAATGTGTGCTTGGCTAGCTCATGGGTCGTAAGTAGCCAGGGAGGGAAAGGATTCAGGGCAGAGAGGAGACAGCTGTTAGTTTCTACTGTGAAATAGTAGGTGGTCATTAGCTCCAAGTGAGGGCCAGTTGAGGGCTGGAGGAGAGAAAGCACACATAAACCCTATCAAGGATGAGACTATCCACTGTGCCAATGAGCAGGTCTGGAAATGGCCCTAGCAGCATGCCTAGCTAGAGATATAAAGGATTCTCTTGTTAGAGTGGGCAGGCTAAGCTCTAGCTAGGGGAAAAAGAGACAGGATTAGGCAGAGTGATGCCACTGAATAACAGATGAACAGTGAAATTTAGCTGCCTCCAATGCTTCCAATTCTCCAAGACTAGTTCTTTCAGGACTAACCCTGCCCAATCTAGGTGTTCCTACTAAATATAGCTCATATTCTTCTGAAGTCCACAGAAAGAAATCAGGGCACGAGAACCAAGAGCTAGACTCCAAATGACTGAAGATGCTGCTGAGAACCCCTTCCACCAAAACATAAGCAGAAATCCAAATCCAAAAGCCCTTTGGGCAGGATTCCTATGCAGGACAATGTCCTAAATAATGTAAAATTATTCAGTCTGTGTATTATCTAAAGTTCCTTTTTAGAAGGCATTAAACAAGACTTGGGATTGAAAGAGGAAAAGGCCTTTCAGTTTAAGGACCTCATCTGATGAGTGATTTCTCTGGACAGTGATCAGACAGGCTGTACAGGGTTATACAGGGATCATTGTAGTTGGGTTACTGGAAAAATGTTGAAGGTTGATGAAGCAACACAATGAATATACCAGATTGAACACATATTTTTTGTTCATACATACCTGAAGTTTTCCATAATACAAAAAGAGTAGTTAAATAAAACCTTTTAGTTTCCAAGATGAATCTAGACACCTAAAAACTAGATGATAGCTGGAATGCCTCAAAGTATTGCTTTTTTCCCAGTCAGGCAAAGTAGAGAAGGGGAGTCAGGGAGGGCAGGAAGGAAGAGGGCAGTGACCACTGAGGACAATACTGCACTCAAAAGGGAAAGAAATGAAGCAGGCTTTGCAGCACTGTGCTCCCGAAGCCACATTCTCAGAACCTAAGAGGCCAAACCTAAGAAGGCCTTAACAGGAACCTGGCCTTTTACAAACACCTATAAGGTAGGTATAGTCAGGATTATATAGCTACTGAATGGACGGGTGCCCAAAGGCCTACGAGTCACACTGTGAGAGAGCATAGGGCTTTCAGGCATCTTGCTCCTGACCCAGACTTCCAGCTGGTCAAGGGTTCACTTGTGCATGAAGGTCTGCACCCACAGAGACAGACTGGTGAGTGCTTGGTCTAGTAGGGTTCCTTCTATATGAGGGACTCGATCAACCCGTGCAGAATTATCTGGCTCCATACAGTTTTCAGAGCACTCCATTCTGCTGTCCCTCCATTTTTCTCTTCTCATGTCTTATTCTGTACATGTGGTTTCTGCTGTTAAGTGAGGGTCTCTTTACCTAGCACTGGCCCTCCTGTATAGCATGAATCTTAGTCCTGGAACTCATAGCGATCCACCTGCTTCTGTCTCTGAGTACTGGGATTAAAGGCATGTACCACCACACCCAGCATGTGTTCTATCTTACAAAAAACCCCAAGCTCTTTCTGGGGGACCTTACCCCTAGATTTTTTTCAAGGTGTATTTTATTTTCAATTATGGAATCTGTGTGTGCGGGGATGGTGGTGGTGTTATATGTACATGAATGTGTGCCTGTGGAGGTTGGCAGACAGCATTAGCTCCCTTAGAGCTGGAGCTACCTACACAGTAAGCTGCCCGATGGGGGTGCAGGAACCAAACTCTGCACCTCTGCAAGAGTGGCAAGTGCTCTTAACTGCTGAATCATCTCTCTAGGATACGCCCCCCCCATCCCTTCCATTCCTGTCCAATCTTACACTAGGGCTGTAAAAAAACAGTTTGAAGTAAAAAAACAGAATTTCACAGCTATGGTTTCTAGCCTGCAGTTATTCTGTACTAAGGAAGTCACCATCAGGGGAGCCAGTGCTTAACAGGACAGCAACCATGACCTCTTTCAGAAACTTCTCAGGCTCTTTACCTGCTACTTTATCCCGAATAAGTTTTGCAGATTCAACCTCGCCAATGCTGCTGAATAGACTCCGTAGTTCCTCCTGGGTCATGTTCTGAGGGAGGTAGTTGACAATTAAATTCGTTCTCCCAATATCATCCCTGCAGTCTTCGGCCATGTGGTCTTCATAACCATTAGACATGGTATTACTTAAAAATCTGCAAAGAAAAATAAGATCAGGTAAATTCTAATTTTATCTGGGTATGTCAAGGCAAAGATAAATGACTATATTTGCACTTAAGGGATTTTGTTTTCTGCACTAAAAGATCAACTATTGGGGAGATGGTTCAGTTTGTAAAGAGCCTGCTGGCACAAACATGGAGACTTGAGTTCATATCCCGGCACCCATATACAAGTTGGATGAGTTGGCACATACCTGTAATCCCAGTTCAGGGAGCTGGGAACATGATAGAGGGACCCGTGAACCTCTTTGGCCAGCCTAGCTGAATCAATGAGCTTCAGGTTCTCAAAAAATAAGGTGGACAGTGTGTGGTGGACACCACCATACACCTCTCCTCACCACAGCCAGTATATCCCACACTGATTTTGTTCTGTGTCTTACTGATAGTACTGTCATTTACAGAGTAGCTCTAATCAGTAGCACCCAGGTCTCAGAGAATGAGAAGAAGAAATACTTTTCACAGGCTTAAGCATTTGAATACTTGGTTCCCAGATATGGTACTGTTTGGGGAGGTGTAGAACCTTTAGGAGGTGAAGCTTTGCTGGAGGAAGCCACTGGGGGTGGACTTTGAGTTTAGTCTTGCCCCACATCCACTTTGTTTTCTGTGCTTCCTGAGTGTGGATAGAAATGTTATTTCACACACCTTAATACCCTGGCTACCTGATGCCATATCTCCTTCACCATTAGAGTCTCCCTCTGGAATTGTAAGCTCAAATAAACTTTCTTCTGTAAGCTGTCTCTGGTCATGGCATTTTAATATACTGTGATAAAAAAAGTCATTCAATATTGACCTCTAGCCTCCACATAAACTTGTAACCCCACACACACATATAAGTACCCACATAAACATACATATACCATATCCACCTACCTATATGTAACCATAGATCAACTATGGTTACAAACATCTGCTTAATCAATAATGACCTAAAAAGAAATAAGCTACTGTCTTAGTTAGGGTTTCTATTGCTATGAGGAGACACCATGACCACAGCAACTCTTATAAAGGAAGACATTTAATTTGGGCTGCCTTACAGATCAGGTTTAGTACATTATCATGGCGAGAAGCATGGCAGTATGCAGGCAGACACGGTGCTAGAGAAGGAGCTGAGAATTCTACATCTTGACCCACAGGAACAGGAGACTATGTGTCACATTGGGCACAGCTTGAGCATATATGACTTCAAAGCCCACCTCCATAGTGACACACTTCCTCCAGCAAGACCACACCTACTCCAACAAGACTATACCTCCTAACAGTGCCATTCCCTATGGGCCAAGCATTCAAACACATGAGTCTATGGGGGCCATTCCTATTCAAATCACCAGAACTATTAAGTCACAAAAAGACAAGGAAAAACTTTTGTTTTCTAATACTGACTGAGCCTTAATTTTCTATCTTTCTTTTATATGGTGTTAGAAATCAAACCCATGATCTTGTGATTAACTGGTAGTACTCTACCACTGAGCTAATCTCCCAAAGTTCCCAGTCCTTATTTATTTAAAACAATTTTTTTTTGTGGGTGGGGGCAGGCTCTGGGATCAAACCTAGGACCTTGAGCATGTTAGGTAAGTACTCTGCTACTACGCTACATCCTTCCCAGCCCAGTAAGCAAGAATTTTAAATGCTTATTATTAAGTTAAAAAAAAAAGTTTGAAATACCATACTGTATGATTTCAATTGTATGACTTACCAGGAAAGGCAAAACTGTAGGGATAGTACCGGGTATGGAAGCCCATGCCTATATTCCCCGACACTCGAGAAGGCAGAATTTAAAGGCTATCTTTGGCTATATATCAAGTTGAAGGCCATCATGAGATATATGAGACCCCAACTTAACAAACAAAACACACCTCTCAAAATAAACAAAAACAAGGCCTGTAGAGATGGCTCACTACTTCCTGTTCTTAAACAGGACCCAGGTTTGGTTCCCAGCACCCACATGGTAGCTCGCAGTAATCTGTAAATCCAAGCCAAGAGACCTGACTTCTTTTAACCTCTGTGGGCAGCACGCATGCATACAGAGAGCACGTGTATACACACACACACACACACACACACACACACACACACACACACACACACACAAACACTCATATACATTAATTGCAACAAATATATCTAACTGCAAGATGTGGATAATGGAAAAAGGTTGTTGGGGAAAGATATACAAAGAATATGCCTGCTATTTTTTTGAAAATTTACTTTTATTTAAAATTTATTTATTTTTATTTTATGTGTATTGGTGTTTTTCCTACATGTATGTCTGTGTGAGGGTGTTGGATCTTGGAGTTACAGATAGTTGTGAGCTGCCATGTGGGTGCTGAGAACTGAACCTAGGTCCTCTGGAAGAACAGTCAGTGCTCTTAACCACTGAGCCATCTCTCTAGACCCCAAAATTTACTTTTATTTTATGTGGGTGTTTTGTCACTTATTTATAAGTGCACTTTGTGTACCTCGTGTCTGTGGAAGTCAGAAGAGGGCGTTAGGTCCCCTGAAACTGGAGTTATTGATGGTTGTAAACTACCACATAGGTGCTGAGAACCAAACCTGGGTCCTCTAGAAGAGAACTGCTGAGCCTTTTCTCTAGTCACCCACTTCTTTGCATTTTAAAATTACATTTATTTTGTGTGTGCACGTATATGTGTACAAGAGCATGGAGGTCAGAGGACAACCTGCAGAAGTCAGTTCTTCCCCCTTCCTTTGAACTCAGGTCATCAATCAGACTTAGCAATCACCTTTACCCACTGAGCCATCTTACCAGCTCCTAACTAGCTTCTTTATTATAATCTTTTTGTATAACTAAAACTACTCTACAAAATAATTCTATGAAAACAAAACAACAATTCCAAGTTCAACTATGATCACTAACAGTACCTTTTCTTTTGTTTTTGAAATGCAGTCTCACTTTTAAGCCAGGCTGGCCTGGAATGAACTATGTAGTTCAGGGTGGCCTCAAAAATGATGACCCTCCTGCTTCAGATTCCCAAGTACTTAGAGTACAGGTGTGAGCTGTCACATTTGGATAAGTGGACTTGTCTGTGTGTGTGACAGGGGTCTCATGTAGCCATCTTATAAAGTACCTTAGCCTACAACTCACTATGTAGCTAAGATTGGACTTAAACTTCTGATCCTCCTGCCCCTTTCCCAGGTGCTATGATTACAGGTATGTGCCACCTGGTCTGGCTCAGTAGGAGGGCCTTTGAAGAGGCCTGGGGATGTAGCTCAGTAACAGAACATGCACAAAACCTTGGGTTCTATCCCTAGCAGGTGAGCACGCCTATTCACAAACATGGCTTTAAAGAACCCTATAAAGAAACCCAAATGTCATCCCAGTACAACAGCTCAAGCTCCCAAGAGAAAAAAGTTTGTGTGTCTCAAAAGCTTTCCACTCCTACTGCTTTTTCCTGTCCTCATTGTGGACTACAGCTGGATAATAAGGAGCCTACGATGCGTATCTCTGCAACCCAACTTTGGACATTTGACTGTTACATGTGCCTCTTTTATCTCCAACAACACAGCAATGGAGCAAGAAAGAGACTAGGATTTCTCTCCTAGTATGTATTTATGTATGTATGTATGTATGTGGGGGAGGGGTGCAAGAGTGGGGAGGTCTTCACAGTTGCAGTCTCTTGGAAAATCTACTTTGAGGCAAACAGCCCAGGATAGCTTGGGAGCAACATCTGTATAGATGTAGGTGAGAGCACCAAGGTCACTTCTTTGAAAACAGCCCACACCTGGTTTGCTCACAGGCATTGTGGTGCAGTGGCCTATTTTGACCCTACTTCTAAATTCATAGCCATCACTTCACATGCGCTCATCTGTCTGGAGGTCTCAGTGGCAGTGGGCAGTCCACCCCTTCCTCCAGATGTGAAGTTCCACATTAGTTTGAAAAGTCAAAGCCCAGAAGGTATAATAAGCCTTTGACTATCTTTAAAAAACAGCATTGCAGAGGTTGGGTGTGAGCACACACCTGTAATTCCAGCACTCAAACAGCGGAGGCAAGAAGATCAGGAATTTAAAGCCACCCTCGGCTGTGCAGCAAGTTCAAGGCCAATCTGGGCTATATTTAAATCTATCTCAAAAAGAAAACAGAAACAAAAAAAGGCTTTTCAGAGCTAAGTAGCAGAGCTCTTGCCTGGTATGCAGGAGGCACTAGGTTCCATCTCTAGCACCTTAAAAAAAAAAAAAAAGCTTTGCCAGAGACTAAATAAAACTCAACACAACTCTCACACAGACATTGTTCTCCTACTCTCTAAATCTCTGAGAGAAGGGGAATTAATTAGGCCTGGTTTCTAGAAGTGTTCAGGTTCCTACTCTCCTAACTCTCAAACATGTACAGTAAAAATTCCCCAGTGTTATTCATTTAAAGCTGTGCAGGTTCCTTCTTTTCTATAAAGCATGTTAACATAGAAAAAGAGAAGCCTAGCAAACCAGGTATCATCTTAAGGCAAAAAGCACCAGAAACAAAGACAAGCAGCAAGAACCTGGGAGAAAACATCTGCTATGTATCATTTTTGATCAGGTGGTTGCCACGCTGGGAAATTCACTCATCAGGGGACAGGATGTGATGATGTGTAGGCATTCTTGGTTAGCACCAGTGTGTATGTGCCCACACACTATCAGTGTCTAGTGAGCAGATTCCAGGATGCTGTTAAATATTCTGCAAGGCACAGGATGATGCCAACAATCAAGAAGTACCTAGCCTAAAATGTCAACACTGCTAAGGCTGAGTAAGTTGATTCAATGCATGTACAAATTAATAATTAAAATCCAACATCTTACCAACAGAAATGATATAAACTACAACTTCATGCTGATGGCCATTCAAAGAGATGAGAAACCCATCAAAAAAAGCTCAACCTCATGAACAGGGAAAATGCAAATAAGGCTGGGGATATAACTCAGCTGGTAGAGCAGTTGCCCAGCATGTACTAAGCCCTGGGTTAACCATAACACCATGCAAGCTGGGCACAGTGGCACACTGTTATCATCCTAGCATTTGGGAGGTGGAAGCATAACCACCCTTACCTCACTGTGAAGTCTGGAATCATCTAGGACAGTGGTTCTCAACCTCCTAATGCTGTGGCCCTTTAATACAGTTCCTCATGTTGGTGACCCCAAACATAGAATTATTTTCGTTGCCATTATAAATTGTAAATATCCGATATGTGACCTCTGTGAAAGGGTTGTTTGTTCCTCAAAGAGGTTGTGACCCACAGGTTGAGAACCACTGGTCTAGGCTATATATGAAAGACAACTCCCCACTCCCCCATCCCCCCACCCCCACAAAAGCAAGATGAAACAATAGATTTTTACTGGTCATACAGGATGGATAAAATCCTTTAAGTAGAGAGAAGAGACTGAAATGTACATTAAGATAGCACCACCTTTTGGGAGGCGTTTGGAGCTCCTACCAAGCCTAAGACGTAGGACATGTGAAACCAACCCCAACACTCAGGCCATAGGAATCTGTCCTGCAGCAATGACCACACAGATGCAGGTTAGTAATCTGAAGAAATACAATATCCCTCAGCTTGTAAAAAGTACAAAACATGGACAACATTTAAGTGTGTATTAATAGAAGATGGCTCTATCAATTTTCAGTAGAAAGCATTAAAGTTTAGTCACAAAAAATTTTGGTCAATATGTTAAATGGTCTGCGGTCATGAGAGTTTTAAATAGATTATTAGCTCAAAAACAAATGAACAAAAGCATCTGCTGAAGGTGAGAGCACAGAGGTTAATGTTAAAAAACTAGTATGTGTTGGGTCAGTGGTAGCACACGACTTTAATGCCAAGGAGGCAGAGGCAGAAGCAGGCAGATCTCTGATTTCGAGGCCAGCCTGGTCTGAAGAGCCAGTTCCAGGACAGGAAGGGCTACACAGAGAAAAACCCTGTCTTGAAAAACAAAAAGAAAAATTAATATACATGTTCAAGTTTGCTGAAGATGAGATTCAAAACATTTCTTTTTCCTTCCCCTTTTATTTCCTTTTGCTTTTTTCTTTCTCTTCCCTCCACTCCTCTTCCTTCCTTTTCATGGTGCTGGAAACTGACTCTACTGTCTGGCATATACTAGGCCAGTGCTCTACCACTGAGTTACGACCTGAGCCTTTCTTCTCTTTACCCATTCTCTAAGAGTTGTGCATCTACTCTTCTCCTCCACTTGTTCTGCTTTTATCGTTAATGAACTGATAGTGACTACCCTTATAAAACAAGCCCAGCCCATCACCTTTTATATAAAGTTTACCAGAACACAATCATTTTCTTTGTGCTATCTACTGTCTAAGGTTGATTTTTTTTTTAAAAAAACTACAATGACAAGAGTTAAGCAGTAACAAACTAGTAACAAACACATGGCCCACACAGTCCAAAAAATTCACCATCTGGCTTTTTGCAAAAAAAAAAAAAAAAAAATTGCTACCATTATTTCCTTCCTTCCTTCCTCCCCTCCCTCCCTCCTCTATCCATTCTGAAGTCTCCAAAGGTCCTCCTCAGGGTCTCCCTATGTAGCTCAGGCCAGTATCAAACTAGAAACATAGCTCAGGAGTAGAGTGCTTGCCTCACATGTGTGGCGAAAGCCCTAGGTTTGATTCCCAGCACTGCCAGTAGCCAAACTTCATGTAGCCCAGGCTGGATTCAAACCTGAGATCCTTCTGTCTCAGTCTCCCAAGTGCTGGGATTATGGCAAGTCCCACTATGCCAGTCTTTTTTTTTTTAATTTATTTATTTTTATTTTATGTGCATTGATGTTTTGCCATGGGTGTCAGTTCCCCTGGAACTGAAGTCACAGACAGTTGTGAGCTGCCATGTCGGTGCTGGGAATTGAACCCTGGTCCTATGAAAGAGCAGTCAGTGCTTTTAATCACCAAGCCATCTCTCCAGCCCCGCCAGTCTTTTTTATGATATAAACATTTTCTAACATTGGGCTAGGTAAAGATTTCTTAGATGTACCACCAAAAACTGTTTTCACTAAAAAATGAATAGATGTCATCAAAATGTAATACTGTTGCTTTGCAAGACAATGCTGGAAAAATTAATACCCAAAGACTGAGGGAAGTATTTGCAAAGACATGAAAACACTTAAAAATATTTCTTAATTATTACAAAAAAATGTATATGGGTATTTTGCCTACATGTATGTATCGTGTGTGCCTGGTGCCTGTGGAGAAGCCAGAAGAGGGCGTCAAATCCCTTGGAATTGGAGTTATAGGCAACCTCCATGTGGGCACTGGGAATTGAACCCGGGTACTTTGGAAGAGCAGCCAGTGCTCTTAATCACCAAGCCATCTTTTCAGCCCTGAGGACACATTTTTTTTTTTTTAAAGATCTTAAGACTAGAACAAGTTATTCTGTTACTCATATGCCCACGTCTCTCTTTCAGTGTACTAAATGGTTCTCCTTTCTACTCTGGTCTACCTTCTTAGCCTCCCCTCACACCCCATGTTCTTAATTAACTACTGGAAAATGTACTGGTATGTTTCATGAATCTTAAAAGTTCTCATTAATAAAATCAAACCTCAGCCAGGTATTGGGGTGAACACTGGATGGTCAGAGAGACAGAACAAACCACAGCTAACCTCACCTGGCCAACTTCTCAGCTGGTCTTGTTTCCTCAGATTGGAGATCTGTGTCCTCATATCCGAATGGCTCTCAGCTGAACTGTGCTTCTTAAAAGCCTGAATGCTTACTTAACCAGGCCAAATGCTTAACCAGGCCAAATGACTAACCAGCTAAATGCTGCTAGTTTCTGGTCCCCACGCTTTATATACCTTTCTGCTTTCTACCACCACTCCCTGGGATTAAAGGCTCGCTTTCTGGGATTAAAGGTGTGTGTCACCAAGCCTGGCCGTTTCCAATGTGGCCTTGAACTCACAGAGATCCAGAGGGATTTCTGTCTCTGGAATGTTAGGATTAAACACGTGTGCTACCACTGCCTAACCTCTATGTTTAATATTGTGGCTGTTCTGTCTCTGACCCCAGATAAGTTTATTAGCATGCACAATATTTGGGGGAATACAATACCACCACACTGGTAGTATATATAAATTGTGTTTATTAGAGATTTATTTCTGATAAGTACATGATGATGTGTACAATTACAAACACATACAGACACATCTTCGCTTAAAGAAAAAAAAGGGAGGGGGCAAGAGGCTGGAGCAATGATTTAATGAGAACCTAAGTTCAAATCCCAAGCATATGCATAAAAACATGTACGTGGCTAGGACTGCCTGTGTAATTCCAGCATTGTAACGGAGACAGGAAGATTGATGGGGCTTGTTGTCTTCCAAACTAGCTTCAGGTCTGGTGAGACTCTTTCTCAAAGAATAAGACAGAAAGTAATAGAGTACACCTAACTTAAAACATGAGTAATGTGCACTTGCACTTGCACTTACACACACACACACACACACACACACAAATAAATCTGGGTATGGTGGTATACTTCTGACATCCAAGTATTTGAAAGGTAGAGGCATGCAGATCAGGAGTTGTAAGTCATCCTTAACAAAATGGCATTGTTTCAAAAAGAAACAGGAACTGGGGAGATGGTTCAGGAGATAAAAATATTCAAGCACGCAAGCTTTACAACTTGGGTTTGGTCCCCAGAACCTAAGTATGAATCTAGATGTCATGGCCTGCTGTGTAGCAAAAACAAAAGAGGTCTTAGGAGTGGAAGATCCCTATACATAGAGACCAAAGATCAATCCATTCTCATTTTCATGGGTTGTCCTTTGACATCCACACATGTATAATGGCATGCTTGACCACTCAAACACAAAAGTACACAAATAAACAACTGAATTTTCTAAATAAGCCAACTCCCAAAATCTTAAAACAAAAAAAGACAAGACTCTGAAGGTGCACCAAAGCAAATATGTAGATGGCAAATGAACATACGGAAAGAGGTTCAACAT
>CABHPQ010149763.1:0-16120 GCA_902168405.1 Peromyscus aztecus
CCATTTCTGAATTGTGGTTCATTCCAGATATAGTCAAGTCATGGCCATCACAGGACTGTACCTTAAAACTGTGAGCTGAGGTAAACTTCCTTCCTTTAAGTTGCTGCTTCTTGGGTATTTGGTCACATGAGAAAAGAAACACATCCTAATAACATCATCCTGCAGGAGACTGAGTCCCTCTTGACCATTCTGTCCTCCTTTCCCAGGAACAAGGTTTTAGCTGGATAAGAAGATTACACCCTGCCTCCCTTGCAGCTAGAATAAAGCACTTCTACTCAGAGGACACAAATGTTCTTCTGTCTTACAAAAGCCACTATGTGCCACAGGCTATTTAACAAGCACCCCAAGAAACAAGAGTTCCTGAGTTGGGGAGATGGCTCGGGCAGCAAAAGGCTTGCTGTGAAAACATGAAGACTTGAGTTCAATCCCTGAGAACCCATGTTATTTAAAAAAAAAAAAAAGCTGGACACAGTAGAATGTATTTATAACCCTAGTATTTGGAAGGAGGTGACAAGCAGATCCCCAAGGCTAGCCATCAAGCTCCAGGCCAGTGACAGTCTGTTGGATTAGAAGCTGAAGAGTGACAGCCAAGGCTGGCCTCTGGCTTCCATGTACCTCCACACTCATGCACACACATATGCATATACACCACCCTTTTAAGCACGTGGACCCAAGCTGAGGCCATGTGGTATAATCTTCTAGACAGGAAATAAGAGGCAGGGGCTGGGAGCCAGGATCTGATGAAAACATCACCCTACTCTATGTAAAAGCATATGGAGAGCGTCAACAAAGACTTTGAACATATCAGAAGAGCCAATGGAATGTTCTATTCTTAGTTAACACTGTAACTGCAGATGCCTTCGATCCTGGCTCTTCCAGACAATTACCCCACAGCCCATGCCAACAGAACTTTACATTTATCTTCCTGTCTTACTGTAAATATAATCCAATTTCAAAGGCAAATGCGCTATATGCCCTCCTACACATGTCTTATTTTATACCTCACATCCTGTCTTTCCATCAAGATAGAAAAGCTGTCCTAGATACCAGAATGAGGCCCCTCACCATGCCCCCAAATGTTTAACTGCTTCCAAGAGGTAAAAATTTCGGGATGAGATCTGGGGGTACTTTTCATGACTAGAAGGCACCCAGGATATTCCTCGATGGCCAGGAGTTTACACAATCATTTCTAGATCTGTCATAGACCCCTTCCTCCTACAAAGGAAGGAAATGAGACACAGATGGGAGATTGGATGAAGTGAAGATGCTGGGGAAAGTGACCTGGGATGTATGAACAGGGGTCCCAGAGGCAGCTTCTAAGCAGAGAGGTTCAGCACAGTCCAGCTGCATCAGCCTATGGGGACAGACAGACCTCAACAGGTTCTGAAAGAGTTATGCTGCCATCATTTACTATTTGCCCTCCATCCCTCTTTCCTTTCCTTTCTCTTTCCCTCCCTCCATCCCTCCCTCTCTTCACCCCCTTTCCTTTGGTATACTTACATGTTGTAAGTGTGTGTACATGTTTGTGTGTGTGTGTGTGTGTGTGTGTGTGTGTCTATGTATGTGAATGCACATGTGGGGATGTAGATCAGAATGTAGTACCAGGTTTCTTCTTGACTTACTCTCCATCTTATTTTTTTAATTTATTTATTTTATGTATATGAGTGTTCTACCTACATGTACACTTTTATGCCAGAAGAGGACATCATATCCCACTAAAGAAGGTTGTGAGTCACCATGTGGTTGCTAGGAATTGAACTCAGGTCCTCTGGAAGAGCAGGCAGTGCTCTTAACTGCTGAGCCATCTCTCCAGCACCCCGTCTTATGTTTTGAGACAGGGTCTCGTATTAAACTTGGAACTCACTGATCTGGCTGGCTGGCCAGGGAGCTTTGGGGATCCTCCTGTCTCTGCCTCCTCAGCACTGGATGACAGATGCACACTGGCATGCCTGGCTTTCACATGGGCACTGAGGATCCAAATTCAGGTACTCACGCTTGTACAGCAGGTACTTCACCCACTGAGGCATCTCCTCAAGCATCCTTTCTTGCTGATTATGTACCCACACAGGCCCAGGCTGGTTTAGAACTCACTGTGTATCTGAAGCTGACCTCAAACTTGGGGTAATCCTCCTGCCAAAGGTTGAGATGATAGGTGTGGGCTGCCATCTCTGGCTCTTGGTCACTTTGGCTGTCATACCTTGGAGGTTTTTAAGGGAATTCTCTTCCTGTGAGCTGAAATCCTTAGGGTTCTACATACAGCTGGTGTCCCTTTCAAGAGACTATCGTGATCATTCAGACAATGACATGTTCAGACACAAAATGTACAGAGTACTGGGGGTATAAATACTTTCCCAGGTAGCAAAAATCAAGTATACATAAAACCCAACCGTGTCCTGACAAACCACTCCTTGCTGCTCCATCCCAAACAGTAGTAGTAACCCCAAAGTCACCACGCCACCTGTCCCCATCAGCTTTAACTGTCAACGACACAACCTGGAAACCACCAGAGCAGAAGGCCTAATGAGGCATTCCCTAGATCAGACTGGATGGTGGCATGTCTCAGAGACATTGTCTTGAATGTTCATTGGTATAGGCGGGCCCAGCCCATTGGGTAGGTGGTCCTGAACTATATAAAAAGGGGAGCTAAGCACAGGAGAGCTAGCCAGAGGGCAGTTCCTCCAGGGTTTCTGCTGTCAATAAGATCCCTGGTTAAAGGCAATGCTGCATGAATGGCAGGCAGGTCCGACTTCAGGCCCCCACTGTGAGTTCCTGCCCTGACTTCCCTAGATGATGGATGGTTACCTGGAAGTAGAAGATAAAATAACTCTTTTTCTTTCCTAAGTTGCATTGGTCATGTGTGTTGAGGCCATGTCAACACTGGGTACCTTCCCCAGTGGTTCACCATTTATTTTTTCGTAACAGAGTCTCTCATTTAACCTAAAGTCCACTGATTTGGCTGGACTGGCTGGGCAGTGAGATCTGACTGTCCCTGCTTCACCAGCAGTGAGATTTCAGCTGCTAAAGCCCGCTTTTTAAAACATGGGTGCTGAGGGTCTGAAAGCGGGGCCTCATGCCTGCACAGTAAGGCTTTAGGGACTTAGCCATCCCCCGCCCAGTCTGCCTACCTCCCTTTCTCCTTCCTTCTTCCTTCGTGCATTTTTGTTTTGTTTTTGAAGCAGGGTCCCACTCTGTAGCCCAGGCTGGGACTCATAGCAACCCTCCTGCTTTGGCTTTCCAAGGGCTAGTATTATAGGTATGAGCAAAACCTACCTTTTAAAAAGTCACGTTCAGTAAGATAAACACACGTAATCTTGAGCAGCAGGAGGGCCTTCGGTCACATGGCCAAGCCCTAGCCCCACCCAGAACCAGTGCTGCCTCAGTCAGTCATGGTGCCAAGGGGGTAAATTTCACCCTTATTAAACACGAGTCCTAGCATCACCACAGACAGGGTCCCATCCCAAATACTGGAAGAGGATGCTGTGTATTGGGACTGAACCAAAGCAGAGTGTGCCGCACGGCTGGAGTGGAAGACGGGCAGACAGGGCCCCAGGTGACGGCTGCAGCACTGGCCGTTTCACCCCCTGGGCCTGCTTCCATATGGACTATTATTACCACTCTCGTTTGACTGAGCGCCGAGTTCTCAGACGCTAGCCTTCCCGTTTCCTGTCATCCACCAGAGGAAAGGTCTGTGAGGCAGAGTGCTGCGTCCCTCTGCCCATGTCACACACTCCACTCTGTATCTGTCACAGCCCGGCACAGGCTCCTAGAGTGGTCACCACTGGGAGGAGCCGTGGGAGGACCGGCTTCCTGTAACTCAACTCAAAGCTCAACTTCTCGGGACCAGAGGTGGGTGAGTTCAGGCTGATGTCATGATCAGAGATGAGAGGAAATGGACTGTCACCAAGGTGAGGACCCCCTCAGAGCAGGCCTATTACAGGGAAGATAATAGACAGAACTAGAATTCCACCCTTCAGTTCACTTCAGCAAACTCGGATCAGTTGCCCACTGTGCAGGCAAGACTGGATAGCCTATACATCAAACTTCTGTCTGATTAAAGGCCGAGTTTTCTGGGGTGCTTCTGAATAAGAACCTTTCATTCCAAGGGGTACTGTGGATCCCTAGTCCCTGGGGATTTCTCCAAAAGTCTGGACGTCCAGCCCCAGAGCATGAGCAGTAGTGGAGACAGGCACAAGCCCCGCCTCCTGCTGGGCTGAGTGAACAGTTCATGTATATGCCAGGCTTTTATGGTCTATGTCTGAGCTAGCAAACCTGGAGATGTTTACACAGACAATTTAAATTTAATTTGGCTTCATTTTTATCTTACTAAATTATTTGTTTCCTTATCATTTTTTTTTTCAGACAGCCTTGCTATACAGCCCTGGTGAACCTGGTACTGACTGTGAACTTGCAGCCATCCTCCTGCCTCAGCCTTCTAAGTGCTGAGGTTACAGGCATACATTAATAGCCTGACTTTTGATGGGTTCACTTATACCCACAGACTAGAGAAGACTCAGTGTAGGGAAATCAGTGTTCACAATACAACGAAAACAGAAATCTTTGTGCTCTGTGCAAGGAGGTGTCATGATGTGGATATGGTTTGTCACCTCAAAGCTCACACTGAAATGTGGTTCCTGACAGGCTCAGGAGGTGGTAACCTTCTAAACATAGTTAAGTCAAGGTGGTTCCACCTTTAAGAGAGAGTCAATACCATTTTTAGGAGACTGGGTCAAGAAGTTGGATTCATGAAGACACCCCCCTCCCCCAGAGATGAGTGCTCCAAAGTCTGTCACTCTCTTCAGAGTGTCCAGTTTGTGGGTCTCTGTGTTAATTACCATCTACAGCAAAAAAGAAGCTTCTCTGATGAGAGCTGTGTGGCACTCTGATCTATGGGTATAGCAATACGTCATTAGGAGTCATTTTATCGTTCCTTTAGTAAAACAATAGGAAGTTTTCCCCTGGGCTCATGACCTATCTAGACTCAGATTCTTGGCCACTTTAACAGTGTGAGGGTGGGTTCCATCTCACGGAATGGGCCTTAATTCCGGTCAAAAGGGGGTTGGTTGCTCCCATAAGATTTGTGCCACTACTGCACCGGTCTATCTTGCTGATGGGTCACTCTTGTGGGTTGCAGGATTTGCAGGTAGATGCCAATGATTATTGCTTTTTCTCTTCTGGTAACATGCAGAGTATCTTCCAGTGTCCTGATTCATTATTCTGAAAGTTGGCTGGAATAAAGCACGGTCACCCTGGTGCCATGGCTGCCTCTTCACGTGCTTGCTGACCACTGTCACATGTGCTACCCCTATATGATTCCACTCGTCACAAGGCCCTCGGCAGAAGCCATGAAGATGCTGGTACCACGTTCTAGGAGACACTTGGATTGCCAGAACTATAAGCTAAACACAACAAAACAAAATCCCTATTTTCTTTATAAGCCCACCAGTCTCAGGTGTTTTGCTCTAGCAACAGAAGCCTATGACAGGAAGCTTCATTTCCATGGCGACACAATGGAAGAGCTGAGGTGAACATTCTTCTCTCTCTATAGACTAACACGTTGGGAAGTATTCAGTAGTGAGCGTTCCCACATGCCCAGAGTAGTCTGGTCCAGCAGTCTTTGACGGGATAATCAAAGGGGTCTCTGGCTAAGGAAGAAGACTTCATCCTGGTTCCTGAATATCAAGTTCAAAGCAAATGTGTCAAATATAATGAAAGTGAGCTGGAGAAGCGGAACACAGTGAGGAAGCAAGGAGAGGGAGTCATGCCTCAGACTAAAACTGCAACTTCCTGCACCTCAGGATGCCTGTGGGAGATAAGAATCCCCCTCATTAGAGAGGCACTGTACCCTGAACACACCCCTAACCACTTCTAAGGAAAGATAAACAAGATTCTTTTGGTAAAGAAAACGACTTCCTGAATTCAGGCAGCATTTATTGGCACAGCTAGTCAGATGTTGACCAGAAGGAAGGAGGAGGGCTGGGAATGTGGCTCAGTTAGAAGCGCTGGCTTAGTATGCACAAAGCCTGGTTGGATTCTCAGCACTGGATAAAGTATGTGTGCCGGCACACTCCTGTCCTGCAATCCCAGCACTCAGGAAGTAGAGGGAAGAGGCTCTGAAGTGTGAGGTCATCCTTGGCTGCACAACGAGTTTTGGGGACAGCCTGGGCCACATGAGATCCCTCTTTAAAAAAGGAGGGGGGAGGAGGAGGAGAGAAGAGAGTAGGGGAGGAGAAAGAGAGGAGAGATGAAGAAAGGAAAAAAACCAAGTCCCCCGGGTCACTCTGCCATGCCAAAGCCTCGGCACAAAGCTGAGTTCCACCACTCACACATATTTCTGCTAATTCACTGGTTCTCCAGGTAGGGCATCTGCATTGCCCAGGAACCCCCCCCCTCTCCCCCCCCCCCCCGCCCCCAGATGTGCAGATTCCCAGGTCCCATTTCAGACTGACAGAACAAGACAGGACTGTGCGTGCACACACACACACACATACCCGACAGCCACGGCCCTAGGCCAATCCTAGCCAGTCAGTACTGCAAACTCTCCCATCCTGTCTCCTGTGTGTCAGGAAAGGAGGAAAGGGCATGCCTGGGAGAAGACACCACAGCCTTGGAGAACAGAGTAGAACCAATCCATCCCACAAGGCCAGCATGGACAGGAAGGCCCAGCATGGTTACCCTATCCTCTGTTGGAGCCCAGGCAACCATGTCTCTAGCTGAGTGACAGTCTGCTAAGTGCTTCTCCTGCCCAAATCCCCCACACCTCCCATCACTCTTGAGATGAAGAACAAGACTCAAGCAGAGTCTGGGCCTCACCGTCCAGGTGCCTTGTCCACTGTCTCGTCCCTCCCGGTGGCAGCTCAAGCCATGCCTCCTTCTCTTCTCTGCTGCTGGAGGCACAGGCCTCCATTCTTCTCTGAATCTCATCACACTCCATAATGGTGTGAGACTCTTGTCTGGACTGTTCAGTAACACCTCTAACCCCATCTCTTCACCTGCTCAATTCTTTCTCTTCCTCCAGGCTCCTTCCAGACCGTCTCCTCTGGATTATGTATCTAAAGCTGCATAACAGATTCTGGGACTTAGCAAACCACGGCTGATTTATTATTTCATGCAGTGTCTGTGGGTTGTGGATGGGGAAGAAAGACATTGGGGACATCAGCCTCTCCAACAGCACTCGTGCTGGGTATGACAGATAAAGCCAGGAGACGCTTTCCAGCTGTGGGGAAGAATTCTGCACACAGGCTGCCAGCCCAAAGTGACTTTATCCTGTGTCATGCAGAACTCCCTAACACCCCTGCCCCTGTTTAGTGGTTTATAACAATAAGCCTGTATAAGTTCATAGTTAATGAGGCCCAGGAATCCAGGGCCAGGGTGGCTGAGAGGCACCACCCCAGCTTCTCATGTGGCTGCTGCCATGGGTTTGGCTGGCCTGCCTTCCTCTAGGAGCCTGGACTGGGGCTTGTGGATCTACCTCCAACTCACTCATGTGGCGCTTGAAGTCCAGTTCCCAGTCTGCTTAGGAGCTAAGGATCTGCTCACAAAGCAGCAGCCAGTTCCCAGTGAGGAGAAACCCAAGGGAGTGAGCTTCGGAGATCTGTCTCTGCTACAGGGGTCTGTCACCACTGGTCCTGGCTGTCTGAGATCCTCATGCCTACACAGCAAGCACGTTCCCAATGAAATCACTTCACCAGCATGTCATGGACACTTTTTTATAGCCACCACATCCTCCCACTTCATAGAGTCAAGCTCTCCTGCTAGACGGCTCAGTGGGCACAGCAGGCCAGCTTCCGCAGCGTAGGACTTGCCACTGTAGCAATTAACTGATTATGTGTATGGTTTATAGGGTGCTGTCTGTCTGTCCATCTTCCTAAACTAGATTCCAGAAAGGCAAGGACGGTTGCAAGCTATAGCCTCAGAAAGCACAGAATTTAGGGGCCTGACGATTATTGGGTGGCTAGAGAAATGAGTAAGTGTATGACAAATGGAGTGAATGAATGAATGAATGAGTGAGTGAATGAATGAATGAATGAATGAATGAGGAGGGAAAGAAACTTGAGGGGAGAGGAAACAAGTGGAAGGGGAAAGAAACAAGACAAGAGAGAGGTCAAACGCACAGTGATTTTTCTCCAGTGCCATGCTAACAGGATGAAATGTAAATTCCTCCTCTAGCAGCATGCCAATCAGCCTCGCTTCCTTGAACTGTGGCTCACATACTGAGTTATGGGCTGGAGCCCCTGGCGCAGCCTTGGACAGCAGGAAAACACCTCAGATTGCCTCAGCAGGATGCTGGCCAGACAGGAAAGCTATTTCCCAATAAATGAGACGGAAGAGCCTGGAAGTCACATCTCCTTTTGCAAATGAGGTCTCCCTCGGCCTCCTTCTGGTAGTGATGGGCTCCCAGCCATTTGCCGCCATTGGAGTGCCCAGGGAAGCCAGCTGGCAGGTATGCGCAGACTTCTCTAGGGGTCACCCTATGTGCATCAGGAGAGGAAAAGGCCCAAAGACCATAGTCGGGGGCTCTCTTCTCCATGGGGTTGGGCTGTTTTTGATGGTCTGACTTTGGCATCTGCTAGTCCAGCCTTCCACCTCCTAACTCCCCTTCCTGGAAAATGTCAGACGAGGGAGCAGGAAGGTGACAGAGAGGAACAATAGGGAAAGGGACTGCGAGACAAGCACAGGACGGAGAGCACACTTCACAGTGGGAAGCCGAGCGAACAGAATCAAGAGGAACACAGCATATCCAGAGAACAGCCATGCACATTCGCATCTGAAGGCAACACCGCCCTCGCCTCCACTGACAGCATGCTCTCTGGCGCCAAGCGCTCAGCAAACTAAGACATTTATCCCAACCCCAATGTCAGACTCAGCAGGTAGAAGCACTTGCCCCACAAGCCTGAGGACCTGAGTTTGATCCCGGGAACTCACAATGGAAGGATTTATAAAGCTGACCTTAAACTATGGCACACGCGTGCCTGCGCGCGCGCACGTGTGTGTGTGTGTGTGTGTGTGTGTGTGTGTGTGTGTATACCCCCTACATACACAACTATACATCATAAACACATGGTAATGAATATTTTTTAAAGGAGCTTTTAAAGTTACTTCAGAAAAAACAACAATACAACAAAAGATAAATGACAGTATAATATATGGAGGTAGGTACCTTATATTATCTCTCTTTGTGTGTGTGTGTGTGTGTGTGTGTGTGTGTGTGTGTGTGTGTGTGTGTTTTACAGGCCAAAGTGATTCATACTTTTTTCCCCCAAAAGAAAGCAGGAGACTGTGACCTCTTCTATGATCAGGGCCAAGCAGAGGAGTGTTTGAGCTTATCTGTGCCTGCGTATGAAGAGTCTATCACATAGTGAACAGTCATTTCTCACTACCCTCGGTGAGCCAGGACAAGCCCTCCAGCAAGAGTCATTCATGTGCCTCAGAAAAGCATGGACCTCCAAACTTATTGTGTGTGTGTGTGTGTGTGTGTGTGTGTGTGTGGTCTGTGTGTGTGTGTGTGCACGCGTGCACACGTACACATGGGTATACTGTAAACGTGTGTGTGGATGCCAGGGGTTGATGTCAGGTGTCTCCAAACGTTCCCCACCTTTTGAAACTTGAGGACAATTTTATCAGAGTTGAGGAGGAAACAGAACAGGTTAGGTGACCATCTCAGCCGCTGCCAGCAGGAAGTGGAGAAAGTCACACTGAACAGAGACAGAGACAGTTTGCTAAAAAGGAAAAGGCAACTTCTGAGAACGGAAGTGGGCTGCCGGGCTGAGGAGAGCCCACCTGCAAGGAGAACATCTCTAGCTGGTTTTAAGGCAGGGTCTCTCACTGAACCTGGAGCTCCCTAATTCAGCTAGGCTGGCTGGCCAGTGACTCCAGAGATCCCCCTGTCTCACTCCACCTTGCCAGTGCTGGAGTCACCAGGGCATGCTGCTCCCATGACTTCCTTCATGCAGGATCTGCGGCCTCGAACTCAGGTCCCCATGTTCGCACAGTGAGCACTTTACTGATGAGCCATCTCCCCAGCACAGAAATTATTTTTCATTTGTCTAATTTTCCATCTAATATTTTGACCTCAGATGACCACAGGTAACTGAAATTTAAGAAAGAAAAAAAAAAACCACAGATAAGAGGGGACGATACAGAAAACAAGGATCTACCCATACAGAAATCCCTGTCAAACACGAATGCCTGGGACCCAGGACCGGTTGGGAAGCTTTGTGAGTGAACAGCAATCCGTAAGACTACGGATGTGCCTGGGGGGCGCAGGATGGACGACTGACGGACTTCGAGGCTCGGTGTCTGCATCAGCAGAATGAGGCTTTCTGAGCACTAGAGAAAAACAAAAAATCTAAGGAACTACTTGTAGGTGGAGTGCCTCTCATTCCTCCACCTCCCATCGAAGTGGTCAGTCTGAAAGAAGACAGCATTAGACAGGGCTTTCAAAGATGAGACACTTGCCGGGGAGGCTCTGCTCACCACGGAGAATAAAGGAAGGGTGGACAAAGGGGAGGGGTGAGGGGAGTGCGCACATCACAACACCAGCCGCTCCATTCATCAAGCTTTTCCTGAACATCACATACTAGGTATGCACGGCCTTGCTTTACAATGTAAGCTCTCACTGTCTGAGTATCCAGATGAGGAAATGGAAATTTAGAGGTATCAAGTATTCAACCCAACCTAGCAGGTGGCAGAGCCTGACCCCAGGCCCTCTGTGCCAAAGTAAATGCTAAGAGCTAGACACCTCAGTGGTTAAGAACATTTGCTGCTCTTCTAGAGGACCCAAGTTTGGTTGCTGGCATTCTTGTCAGATGGCTCCCAACTGCCTGTAACTCGAGCTCCAGGGGACCTGATGTCCTCTTTTGGCATCTGTGAGCATGCACACACACCTTTAAAATAAACACCAAAATCCCCACAAAATGCTCAAGTCACTTCTTAGTGCTGTCTCGCAGGGGCCCGTGTGCTGAGGCTGCCTGACAAGGAGGCTAGAAGGGAAGACTGCAGAACCTAAACCCCAGCAGCCTGGGCATACATTCCTCCCCTGAGGGAAGTGGTACCTCGCTCTTCTTTGACACTCACAGAAGTGAATGCGGCCAGAAGAAGGCATGGGGTCCCCATGAGACTATAGTTATAGACAGCTATGAGCTGCCATGTGGGTGTTGGGAATTGAACCTAGGTCCTCTGGAGGAGTATTCAGTAACCTCAACTGCTGAGCCATCTTTTCAGCCCCAAATTAATTTAAAAATATTTATGATGTATACAAAATCTTAGTAGGGTTGCTGTACATTTGAATTAAAGTGACGAGAATATGTCTCGAATCATCATCAAAGCCCAGTATCAGTACTGAAGAATTTTGGTAAGGACCACACAAACTGTATTCTGACCCACGGAAGGCTACCATCCTGGTGCAGCTCCCTCACTGGGAACAAACCTCTACTCTGCTTCAAGCTTCCCTATGTGATGCCTCCGAGGTGAAAGTGCCTGGGTGACTGGGTGACTGACTCAGGGATGATGAGCGGGGTGTGCGTGAAGAATGCCTGGAGACAGGGACCCTTCTAGACAGTGGAAAATTCCAAAGCTTTGGAAGGGAGATAAAGGCAGAGTGATGCTTCTTCCTGGGGCCTGAGAGGAGGCCAGGAGGCCAGGAGGCATGGGGCTAAACTTGCTGTGCAATACACTGGTTGGTTTTAAGGGTGAGGGAAGGGGAAGATGTGATACCATGGGGTTGGGTGGCTAGCAAATCCATTTTTATCTACCGGACAAGGAAGGTGGTTCACTTCAATCAAATAGGCTCTGTAGGTCCCCTAGAGGAAACTGGAAGGGGACAGAAAGACAATGGCCACAGATGCCCACTGGTTGTATTCCCAGAGCCCAGGAGACATGCCAAAGTCCTCGTGATGGTCAATGGGAAGCCTTTCTCAGGCTGAGAGCATTCAGAGAGCTCCTCAGCTTGCTCTGCTGGGGACAAGCCATCCAGCCTGTCCTACAGGGACTCTGAGTCAAGCATGCAACCTTGCGATCTTCAGCCCTTTTAAACTCACGGGTTCTGCCACATAAAAAGGCACATGCTGCTTTCTTGTTTATGGACTAGACCTAGATTAACTCTCGGACCCCGGGAGCCTGATGTGGAACTTACACTCTCCTCCACTTCAGCCCTAGGCTATAAAGCCCCAAACAGTTCATCCCTTAGGGACCAAGGCTTATAAAGCACAGTCCTCCAAGCTAAACACAAGGTCAGCTGTGCCTACCTGTTAGAGTTCCCCATGATGAGGCAAGTGAACTGTTGACATACCCCCAGAGGCAGGGGGGTCATTGGACCCTCATCTGATATTCCAACCATTTGTGTGTAATTTAGCCTGAATTGCATACAGCCTCGGGGTCTAGGGCAGGAGCTAGAATACACAGACTGAGGAAGAGTGGGGAAGGAGCTCCTTCTATATGGCTACATTACAGTCATTGTCCACTCCGGACAGGCTTTCCAGAGAGGCTACCCCGGGGCCATCCATCCTTCTATCAGCAAGCCCTCACCCATGCTCTGTAAGACAATGAACTCACTGCTTCTCTGGAGTGAACTGTGGTGGAACTGAACTTTGGTTTGCCGATTATGACCCCAGGAGGAGGAGGTAGATGTTGTTCATGTCTCCTCCAGGGAAGGAATTTTAGTAACACCAGGCCAAGGTGCTGCTGAGAGTCTTGTGGCTCCAGCTGGCTTTTCAGACAGAGTGGGCGTCGTAAGTCACCCTACAGGTAGCCCCTGCTGTGTGCATGTCTCCATCTCTGCACAAACACAGCCAGAATGTGAACCTTCCCCTGGTCAAAGTGCCTTTGCATCTAGTGTCCCAGCCACATGCTTAGACATGAAGCACAAAAGAGCTCCCGAGACCACTCTGGGGCAGCAGGGAGACTGTGTAGCCCGTGGATCCCAGTTAGTTCTAGCATGCATTGTCCCCCATGGAAGTACTTGGAGATCTGAGCCCTCCCCAGCCAGGGTCTCAGCTTCTGCAGGGCAGGTCTTGTAGTACAGAGAAGACCCTGAATAGATACTTGGCAGAATAAAGGACCACTAATCATTTCATCCTCAGGGAATTGTTGTCCCTTAGTAACCTGGGATAGGATGCTAGCAGGACTGGATGTAAGCAGCAGTTCTTGCCTCTGATGCGAGTTCTCATCTGTCACACACTGTTCTGACCAGCCCCATGCCAAGATGGATCGTTATAGAGGAAGACTCTTATCCATGCTAAAGCCATGGACTGCTGCTGAGGTCTCATGTGTCCCAGGCCTTGAACTCTTTAAGCAGCAGATGAACTTGGACTTCTGAGCCATCTGCCTCCACTTCCTGAGTGCTAGGGTTATAGGCATGAGTCACCATGCCCTTTATATTGTGCTGGGGTGGATCTCAGGCTTCTTGCATGCTGAGCAAGCATTCTACCAACTGAGCTACACCCCAACCCTTCAGTGAATCTTAACCCTAAGTCTCCATTTGAGTGTTAAGTCTCAGGAATGTATTCTCTCCCTGGAGTTCTGCTTAGCGCTTTGCCCAGTGGTCAATCCCTGGGTACACTGGCTTGGTTATGTTAGGCCAGCGGAAGCTTTCCCCCACTTATGGCCCAACCGGTACGAAGCCATATCTGCAGCCCAAGGCTGGATGTAATTTATATAACAAAACACTCAAACAAATGAATTGCATTTGCAGAAGGAACGGCTAACTGTGCAGGGGGAGAATGGGTTTTTGAATAACCCCAAAATATTGGTGAATGAGACAGGCAGAGCAGTCGATGGAAAACACCAGTTCAAGTTCATCTACTCGTGACACCCGTGCCAGCCTGGTAAATATCCCAGTACTCTTCAAAGGCCAAATTGGAGAAAGGCTAGTGGTAAGCTCAGGCTGTTTGTAATTCAGCCAACTGCACAATTAGCACTTGGAGCCATTACCTCGAGGTCTGGTGTTCTGATGGACAAGCCAACGGGCCTCTGAGAGAGGTGGATTTATGCTCATGGTACATTCTCTGGCTGCGGAGCTGCTGTTTGCCCTTGATCAGGCAGTGTGGCCTGACACTTCCACTTGCTCTGCTGGGTACGCCATCTCAGCAGTGCACTTTGGTGATGCCAAGTCACCTCTGAGGTCATCTTTAAACCTCTACAGTGTGGACAAAGGGATGCAGGTCACCTTGCACCCCGATGTCCTCTGGCCTGCTGTCCTTTACAATATAGAAATGAAGCGGGGAGGACAAACATCTGAGTTACAACTCAGACCTTCTTTGTCTGGCCAGAGCCGTGGGGTGCTTACAAGGTCCGGTACCCCCTTCTTTTTGATACTCCACTAACTAGACTCAGAGTCCCTACACCGCTCTGGGTGTGTCCGTGAAGCTGTCTCTAGATTGGGTTAATTGAGGTCAGAAGACTCCTCCAGAATGTGGGTGGCACCATTCCACAGGCTGGGGTTTTCAACTGATCAAAAAGGAGAAAGCCAGCAGTGTGTCAGCCTTCAGCTGTCCCTACTTCCTCCTGCAGAGGCAGCGTGGCCAGCTGCCGTCTGACCCAGAGGCCACACCTTGATTCCCACGGCCGGCTGTTCTCTGGAACCACAGCCCAAATGCCGCCTTCCTCCCTCACACTGCTCTGGGCAAGTGTTGGGGTCACCACAGTGAGAACAATAACTGATGCAGGCACTGATTCCATTCCCAAGCTCGCCCCCCGAGCCAGTCACCCCCAGATCCTGATCCTACTGTGTCACCCTAGGTGTTCAAATTACAGATTCTGGAAGCAGAAGAATCAGACGTTCACTCCACAGTGATCACTGGTTATCATTTGAAAGCTTTACAGGAAAATTTCTTTGTTTTGGTTTGGTTTGGTTCTGGAGGAGAAAAAACTAAAGAAAACGAGAAGTCTGCCTGGGTCTCAGAAGTGAGGGAGGGACAAGGCATCCCTGCCATCAGAGGCGAGGTCACTAGGATGCTCTGTACCACAGTCATCCCTTCTTACCCCATCCATCCAGCAAGTCACAATGTCCCCACGCTTCAGTTTCCTCTTAAAATAAGCCAGTGGCCTACATTATCACTGGGGTCCATTCTACAATTCTTTGACCATTTAGGGGGAGGGGAGGGGACTGCCTTTCAAACGAGAAGCCATTAGTCTCCTTCCTTTTTGTCCATCAGACTGAGGCTTTCCCTGCCCTTACTGTCCCACCCAGAGCAGATGGCTAGCCCTCCGGGGCAGGACACACCGCCCATGCCTTGTACTCATGCCTTGTACTCAGCCAGCTCCACGTGATGAACACAGCAGATGCTGTGAGATACAAGAGCCTAATTTTGCTGCAAAACATATTGTTTCTGAAGGAAAGGCTTATATCATAAGGCTATGAAATTGCGCCCAGGATGAAAATGCTCCTCACAGCGCTGTCTAGTAATGGGAGGCGGGAGAGCTACTGTCTGTACCTACCAACGCAGTGACCATTGAAGAAACTGCCTTGGCTTTCCTCCCTCCAAGTTTTCCCTCAATGTGAATGATACTGTTTCCTCTGAAGTAAGACATTCTAAAACTATTATTGTAAGAAAGCTACTCCCCAAGTCCATCCTGAGTTGACTGAAGATCATTTCTGACAGAAAACAAGCACCTGGGCAATCTTAGGGGCTTGAGATCACTTCCCAAGGTCAAGCTTAAGAACCATGACCACTAGATCCTGGACATTCTGGTTGCTATATGAGGTCAGAGCAGGGAGGAAAGTGAATTTACACTGGGATGATCTGGCATCTAGAGCCTAGGGTTGGATACCGCCTACAACACACATTGCATTTGTGGGATTGCAACAGCAATGGCCAGCTATGCAGAAGGACAATGGGCTTTGCCATGGTTGTCTTGTGTTTTGAGATGGGGTTTCACCCTGTAGCCAAGTCTGACCTCAAACTCATAGCAATCCTTCTGCCTCAGCCTCTTTAGTGATAGTATTACAGCCATATATACGTATTTGAGAAATCTACAAGCATTTGTTGACAGGGTAGACAGGCAGGATTGGGAACATGGTCCTGCAGTCCAGCCACCTCTTTCTGTCCCACTGCTTCTGTTATTTAGCCCTGGACAAGTGTCTAGTTCCTCAATCTGTAAAGTGGGCATATGAGGAGAAACAGAG
>CABHPQ010149763.1:16520-30655 GCA_902168405.1 Peromyscus aztecus
ACAGCGCTAATGGGATCATTAGCTGAGATCCTCTCTGCCCCTCTCTCAGCCTCTACAATTTCCCTGCACTAGGCCAAGCAAATGCTTTCTCTCAGAACTGAATGTTCAGCATGATGGCATAGTGGCAGAAATGGCTTTGTTTCTGAATCAGTCTGATGTCAGCCCTTTGAAGAAACTTTGTCATGGTTTGAATATGAAATGCACTCCCCCACATGCTCATGTTTGAGCAGCCAGCCCTCCACTTGGGATGCAGTTTTAGAAGGTTGGAAGCTTTTGGACATGTGGTGGAGCTGGCAGACATAAGCAGAGCTGGAGTTTGAGGGGTCCAGGCTGGCTCTACTTCTGTCCGGGCTCTCTCAGCATCCCAATACACCAGGAAGTGACACTCTCCTTTGATTATTAAATTACACCTTTATTTATTCTATATTAACTCTATATTAACTCAGCCTCCAGAACTGGCTCAACTAACAAATCCTAGTTTTTACTCCACACTGTAGGGCTATGTACTTTAAAGTGATAAAATTCAAGTCAGCTTTAATATCATGACAAGAATTTCATGGTCTCACTAAGACATCAGTTACCTCTATAGAGCATCTGAAATTCTGAGTGCAGCCATAATCTGAGCATACACATGTACATGTACCTGCACACATATGCACATGTACCTGCATACGTGTGCACGCTCATGCAGACACATACACAGTAAAATAAAATGAAATAAAACAAAGCCTAACTCCAGTCTCCCTAGCCATGTGTTTTTAAGACCCATTGGTTAATGTAGACAAGAAAAATGTGAAAACCCTGATTCTCTGCTATGCTAGACCGGAAGTCACAGTCACTGCATGAAAGGAAGAGACCCTCAGTTCCATTCTCTATAACCACGGGTGTCTCAGACACTGTGCAGCATTGACTGTGGCCCATCTGCCACCTAATCCCCAGAGGGAACAGCAGAGAGTAGACACTCTGCCTCTCAGCCCAAGCCCATGATGACACCACCCTGTGCAGGTACATCTCCCAAGAAAACAACCCAGAGGATGGCTGGTCTAAACGTCCAATCTCACTCCTGAAGGAGTAAGAGACCCCCTAGCAGGCAGCTCAGCCACGGAAGGCTGCGAGGAAGACTCTCCATGAATGAAGGCTAGTGGCAGGGCTTGGTGGCACACATGTTTAATCTCAAGGCAAGGGGATCTCTGTGAGTTCAAAGCCAGTTTAGTCTACATAGTATGTTCCAGGCCAGCCGGGTTGCACAGTGAGACTCTCTATCAAGAAAGAGGTGAGGGGGCGCTGGCTAGAGTTGGGTCTTGAGAGACAGCTCACTCAGTAAAGTGCTTGCTATGCAGGCCTGAGCCCCAGAACATACACACCAGAGCTGTGCACTGTGGCATATGCTAATAATCCTAGTGCCGGGGAGGCAGAGACAAGCAGCTCTCTGGGGCTTGTTGGCCAGCCAGCCTATTCAGATCCTAGAGTTCCAGGTTCAGTGAGAGACACTATCTCAAAATTCAAGGTGGCCTCCACACATATGAGTACACAAACGCATATATGAATACCTATACACACAAACATGTACACATACACACACACACACACACACACACACACACACACACACACTTAAAATAAAATAAAAGCTAGTGTCCATCTCCCTAGCCACGTGGTTTTATGACCTGCCAGTTAGACTGGCCATCCACAATTCCAATTATTTATGGCTTAGGAACCCATGAAGATGGCTTTCAGAGAAGAACAAGACACTTGCTGGGGATTTTCTGGTCCCGGAGCTATTGTTGAGAAAAAATGCTGCTGTTACCCTCTCAGCCTCCACTCTTGAGCCTCACAAGGCTAATGCAGTAGCCACAAGTGGCTATTTAAACTTAAATCAGTGGAAATGAAGCTCAATCACAGCTCCAGTTTCTCAGTCACCGGAGCCACATTTCAAGTGCTCAGCAGCTGCAGGGGGGGGGGGGGGGCTGAATCTGCTCTGTTGGCCGGTGCAGAGACAGAACATTTCTGTCACCATGGGATGTCCTCTGGAGCAGCACTGCTTGGGGAGGGAGGTGTTTGGCCCTTGTCCCTCCTAGATGCTACTACTCCCCAGCTGAAAGGCAGAGAGAGCAAGCACAGGCAGGTACCCGAGAGAGCAAATCAGGGTGTGCCTGAGGATGAAGAAACTTGCCTACCTCTAGCTCCTTCAGGAGAGATGCTCGAGTTGCTATGGAAACACATCCTGGACAGAGGGAGAGGTAAGAAGGAGCTAGAGCTGGCCAATAGGAGACAGCAGGCAGCCCTAGAGGGGCAAAGGTTACTGACTTTTTGGAAGGTGAATTAGACATAAACATCTATTCTCACCATGAGAGGTCCTTCTCGGAGGACAAAGTGACTCTAATGGGATCAGGGCAGAGAGGTCCTCCTTAGCCCCCTTCTGAAGGGAGCCCCACTTCAGGGATATTCCCACATGGAAGTCCTGAGGTGCCCTCCAACTAGATCCTATGGGGGAAAAGGACCACTTGACAATTTGCTACTCTGAAGACATGAATTCAGGACTCTCAGGAAAGGACTTCGGCACTTGCTTTTGTACAATTCGTGTTACTAGAGTAAGATACGAGAGACTGGGTAATTTAGAAAGCAGAGAAATTTATCTCTTCCAGTTCTAGATGCTGAGAAGCCCAAGGCCAGGGGACCCACACCTGGTGAAGAGCATCTTCTGCTCTCCCACAGTGGGGGACAAAGGACCTAAGAGCAGATGTGTGATAGAGAAGGCAGGAGAGTCAAGCTCATCTTTTCATCAGGAAGCCATTCTGCTCATAACTAAGCCAGGTCCATGACATCAGCCTCGTCCACTCACAAAGGCAAAGGCTCTCAAGGCCTAATCATCCTCGCAGGGTTCTCACCCCCAAACACATTCTCCTTCCGCCTTCTTTCTCTCTCAACCCTGAGGAGTTGGGTAGAGGGTAGAAAATCAAGAAGAGGAATTACAGATCACTTACCTCTTGTTCACTGCAGACTCCCAAGAGTAAATCAGACCTAGACCTGCTTGTTGAAACAGACCCTGGCCATGAAATGGGGCGACACTGAACTGCACGTCAGCCCCTGAACTTGACAGGGGCATCTTTGCATCTGCTCGTGAAATCATCAGGACAGGGAAGGGAGAGCCAAGAGAATGGACAAGAAACCCTTTAAACTCAGAAGGTTCCAGAAGAAAAGCATGAGAAAGGTGCAGCCCAGGTAGGATAGTGGAGTGCCAAGACCACAGGGAGGTGATGAATGCTGCATGGTATTAACGGGACAGGAACTGCCTGTTGTCTGGGGGAAACAACAACAAAAACAATAAAACAACACAGGAAAGCGGTCACTGGCCAGAGGAATGCAGAGAAAGAAGGGTAGCCATAAAACAGGTCAATGCTGTCATTACAGTGCTGGAGACTAGATCCACATGTCAGGCAAGTGCTCTATACTGAGCCATGTCCCCACCCTTAGCTCATTACCTTTCCAACGTGCCCTAGTGGTTGGCTGAGCCAGAATCCTCCTAACCACCACACGTTGATCCTACAGAGGTGTGATATGGGGTGTGTGTTGGGGGGAGGGGCTTCCCAGAGCTCACATAGAAAGATTAATTCTGACAGACTGCTTCATGGGACAGAGGCTTGCTGTGGGATGTTCTGTATGGCAAATGTGTTGTTAATAAAACACTGATTGGCCAGTGGCTAGGCAGGAAGTGTAGGCGGGACTAACAGAGAGAATTAAAAGAACAGGAAGGCAGAGGGAGTCACTGCCAGCCACCGCCAGGACAAGCAGCATGTAAAGATGCCAGTAAGCCACGAGCCATGTGGCAAGGTATAGATTTATAGAAATGGATTAATTTAAGATATAAGGACAGTTAGCAAGAAGCCTGCCACGCCATACAGTTTGTAAGCAATATAAGTCTGTGTGTTTACTTGGTTGGGTCTGAGTGGCTGTGGGACTGGCAGGTGAGAGAGATTTATCCTGACTGTGGGCCAGGCAGGAAAACTCAAGCAACAGAGGCTGATAATGCCTTCCAAAATCCATCCTATCCCTTTCTTAACTAAGAGAACACTACATGTTAGAACTTTCCAGAAGGCAAAGCAACCAAGTACAAAGCCTTCCTTCTCAAACCATGAGGTAACCTCAAAGCCATATGTAAAATTAAAACACTAAAGGGGTTTGTGTGCCCAGAAAGACTGTAGTGTACTTATCAGCCAGGGAGAAGAGAGGCTCATATTTCAGATTTTCTGTTTTTGGGCAATGCCTTACAAAAACTGGGAAGTCAGAAAACCCATCAGGGAGGTTATATAAAGCCCCACATGCTGCATTCAGCATCATCCGCCCAAAAAGTTCCTGAAGGGAATTGCCCAGTTGTACAGAGAAATGTCATTTCCAGGACCACCATCCTCAGGCTAGACTTGGGCTTGAGAATCCAAATACCTGGAGGCGTGGAGGGACCACCTGCACCTGCAGTGTGTTCTGGAAGGAATGGGCTTCAAGGGTCAGCTTTGGTCATCACTGGTGGGGTCAGAGAGCTCTCTCTCTCTCTCTCTCTCTCTCTCTCTCTCTCTCTCTCTCTGTGTGTGTGTGTGTGTGTGTGTGTGTGCGCGCGTGCGTGCGCGCGCGTTCTTTCTTCCAGTGCCCATTCACCTGCCAGGAAGGGGGAAAATCTATCCCAGCAAGGGTACAACCAATTCCCTTTCTTAATTAGAGGGAAACATTTGTAAAGCAGAGAAACAAGAGGCATAGTTGCTTGAAGAGAGTTTGCAAATTATCTCTAAGCACAAAGCCAGCACATTAAGAAGGTGATGGCGCTGTAGAATGTTCTAGGCTAATGTAGAGGGCTTCTGCCAGTCACAGCTGGGGGCTTCTAATCCCCTCACTCAGAGCTGGCCATGCAGGCACAGGTGGAATACATAAACCCAAGCTCTCCAGGAGTCAGAGGACAGAAACCTATCATTTCCAACGCTCCGGAGAGCCTAATGGCTGCAGGAGAGCATTCACATAAATAACCATTTCCTGGTACTGCAGATTAGATTTCATACCCCACAGCCCAGGACCAGCTTAAGTGGAGAGATATGAAGAACGGGTCTTTATTCAAAAGCAAGATTTACTTCTAATCCACTAATAAGCATGCAAATAAAATTTTCCAGGCTCTGTGCCCTGGGGAAGAAAGCGCTTGCTCAAGACCATTTTCTGACCTTGAAGGTTCCTGGCATTGAATGTGGTTGCAGTTAGCCTTGGCAGATCCTAGGGTTTCTTTCTCTAACAGGTTATCAATAGATGGTGGCTGTGTCCATAGCCTGCACAGCCAAGGAAAACATGAACAGTTTTAGACAGCTGCGAGCCAAAAGCACTTCCTTTAGAAAGTGATTTAATTTGTGATTTTTTTTTAAACTCAAAACTTTTTTACTTTGCCATGGAACAAAAGCCATCTGCATCTGGCATACTTCCATGATGATCTTTCCCAAATAATTCTCTAAGCTGGAAGTATGTGGTATGTGAGCCATCACCTGTCACTCTCTACTCTTCCTCTTCTCTCTTCCACCCACCCAGGAAGCAGAGTGAAGTACCAATGGTATAGAGTACACTGATGCCAGGGTTTTTGTATTATATATGCTTCATGTATAATATATATTAATATTAATGTTGAACAAACTGCAAATTTGTTCTAGCCTAATTTGCAAGTTCTAGACTAACGAGAGAGAGAGAGAGAGAGAGAGAGAGAGAGAGAGAGAGAGAGAAGTAAACCTTCAGAGTAGGTTTATTGAGTTGTGGCCCAGCTGTACATCAAGGCTCATCTATTCCCTCTAAGACTTTGCCTTTCACGCCAGGACTGACTGAACAGAGACAGGCACAGTGTATTAGTTTGCTTTCTGTTGCTGTGATAAATGTCATGACTAAGAGCAACTTGGGAAAGAAAAGGGTTTATTTGGCTTACACATCCCAATCACAGCCTGTCACTGAAGGAAGTCAGGGCAGGAACTCAAGCAGAAGCACAGGCCATGGAGGGGTGCTGCTTACTGGCTTGCTCCTCATTGTTTGCTCAGCCTGCTTTCATATAGAACACAGGACCACCTGCCCAAGGGTGGCATGACCCACAGTGGGCAAAGCCATCCCAAATCACTCATTTACCAAGAAAATGCCCACCACGTGCCCATGGGCCATTCCGACAGAGACAATTCCTCGACTGAGGTTTCTTCTATCTAGGTAACTCTGGTTTGTGTCAATTTGACAAGAATTAACCAGCGCATCCAGACCCTGTCCCACTGAGGTCCTTCTAAAGACCTGAAAAGATTTGTGCCATCCATGACCTCCTGTTTCCATCCCAGAAGGTGGCATCCTTTTCAGCCAAGGGTCCAGCCCAGATGATATGAAATGACTATGATATGTTATGATTATGATTATGGGTTATGGTATGAAAGTACAGGATGTGGAATACTGGGTCCTAGAAGAGTGCATAACCTCCACTGTGGGCAAGAACTCACTGTGATGTTTGAATGAGAAAGGCCCTCCATAAGCTCATGTATTTGATACATGGTCCCCCTACTGGTGGTGGTGTTTGGAGAGGTTATGGAACCTTTAAGAGGTGGAGCTTTGCTGGAGGAAGTACGTCACTGGGGGTGGACTTTGAGGTTATATAGTCTGTCCCTCTCCTCTCCCTCCCCCTTCTTGCTCCTCTTCCTCTTATTCTGCCCCTCCTTCCTGTATGTGGATGAAATGTGGTCCCTCTGCTGTCATGCTTTCCCTAACATCCCAGACTATAACCCTCTGGAACTGTAAGATAGAGTAAACCCTTTCTTCCCTGACTCATGTGTGGTCAGCAGATTTCATCACGGTAACAGACAAGATAATACACTACTCCAAGAGAAACCACTGCCAAAGCCTGACTTTTGCTCTTGGGGCTCTCCCATGCCAGGAAGGATTCTTCTCAGATCAACAGGCCCCCGAGTGCACAAGAGAACTCAGAATGCTGAATAAACTCCATATGTTCCCCTAGCTTTGCAATAGGCTTTTTATCACCTCTTTGGGGATCTGACTCCAGGCCTTCCTCAGGATCCCCAGTTGGTGCTCACTTTGCCTGATTGGAACTCATCGGGATTCTAGCCTCTTGAGATCTGTTGGCTGGGATTCCATTCCACCACAAAGCACCTGTCCCTCCCCACCACTCCCACCTTAAGTCCACTACAGACTCACTGTCACACCACTGACGTGCCTGACCGAGAGATAATTAGATTATCTTTGGCTCGAATTCATTTTTATGCATTTCTGAAAGCAAGTTCATATCCTCTGTCTAGTCGCCCCCAGAAAGAGTGTTTAGGGGTTCAACTATATCTTCATCAAATTCATATGTTAATACCTGTGCTGAATAGTTTTATGTCAACTTGATATAAGCTAAAGTCATCAGATAGGAGGGAACCTCAATTAAGAAAACACTTCCATAAGATCCAGCTGTAGAGAATTTTCCTAATTAGTGATTGATGGGGGAGGGCCCAGCCCACTATGGATGGTATCACCCTGGGCAGGAGGTTCCGGGTTCTACAAGAAAGCAGGCTGAGCAAGCCATGAGGAGCAAGCCAGTAAGCAGCACCCCTCCATGGCCACTGCATGAGCTCCTGACTCCAGGTTCCTGCCCTATTTGGGTTCCTATGTTGACTTCCTTCAATGAAGAACAGTGACCTGAAAGTGTAAGTGTAAGAAAAATAAACCCTTTTCTCCCCAACTTGCTTTTTGGTCATGGTGTTTTGTTGCAGCAATAGAAACCCTAAGACAATATCTTAAACCCCAATGCCTTAAAATGTGGTCTCATTTAAAAATAGTGTCAGCAGACAGTTAGGCAGGCTAGAGTGAGGTCACTATGAAGCAATGTGGGTCCCTAGCCCATGACTAATGTCCTCATAAAAAGGGAAACGTTGGGGCTGGAGAAATGTCTCAGTGGTTGCATACTGCTCTCGCAAAGGACCCAATTGTGCTTCATTTCCCAGTACTGTGATTCCAGCTCCCGAGGGAATCTAATGCCCTCTTCTGGCTATTGCACCCACATGCAATACTCTACACACAGACATACATGCATACACATAATCAAATATTAAAAATAACTCTTTAATGACAGGACAATGAAAACATCCCAGACAGATACATAAGGAAGATAACGTGAAGTCATGGGGAAAGTCTGTCCACTTACAAGCAATGGAGGAAGACCTTGCTGTGTTTTGGATGGATGTTTCTACCATTGGCTCATATGTATGAACATTTGGTCCCTAGATGATGGAGCTTGGGAAGGTTGTGGAACCCTTAGTAGGTGGAGACTCATGGATGAGGAGGGATCTGGTGGCTAGACCCTAATGTTTTATAGCTCAGCCCAACTGCCTGTTCACCCTGCTTCTTGATGACAGATTCAATGTCACAAGTTGCCTCCTGCTCTGGCCACCACATCTTTCCTGCCATGATATACTGGATCCCTCTGAACTGTCAGCCAGGACTGGATCCCTTTGAACTGTAAGCCAGGGCTGGATCCTTCTGAACTGTAAGCCAGGACTGGATCCCTCTGAACTGTAAGCCAGGACTGGATCCTTTTGAATGGTAAGCCAGGATAAATTTCCTTCCTTAAGCCCCCTTTTCAGGTACTTTGACACAACATAAAATGTAACTAACAGAGACCTGGAACAAGTGGATCACTCAGCACTACCTGAAGGAACCAACTCTGCCTACTACTTCACTTAAGATGCCCAGCCTCCAGGACCTTGAAAAAATTCTTTTCACGGAAGAAAACCGCTTTACCACAATCAGAGTTCAAGAGAAGTGTCTCTAAGTTGTCCAGCTTTGACCTTGGGGCCTGGGTCCCCTTTCTTCCTGCTCCCTCCTCTTAGACCAGAGAATCTGGAGGTAAGGTTTGGGGTAAATAACCAAGAGTGAGCTCTAAAGTAAAGGGTTGTGCTTCCTCCCCATTTTCATGTGATAAGCCTTGCAGACATCAGTTTGAGCATCGGCCTCTCCATCATCCTTCATCCACAGCAGTCAAACACACCCCTGCTGCTGTCTTAGTAAAGAGCACAGACAGGTGTCTCTGATCTGCACCTGGCCCTATAAGCCCATTCCACCTGCCATCCTTCCCACCCTCTCCAAGTCATGGGGTAGTCTCCAGAACCCATTTCAGTCCTTAAATCACTCCCACCTTAGGTCCATACTTAAAATTATTGCTGGACAGTAGATTCCCCAATGTGGCTTGCCAAAAGGGAACATCCTGGGCTGCAGCTCAGAGGCAAATGGTAACTTCTAGTCAGAGAGTCCAGAAATGTCCAGGACTGCTAATGCCACACAAGTGCCACTTTGTCTGCATTGGCCACAGAGTCCGACTCTCTGAAGTTGTCACCGAGAATTTTCTAACACTCATGAAAAATCAAGGGTATTTCTTTTTCTCTTGCAGATGAACAGAAACCTGGAGAAAACGGCCGACTATAGGATTCCAGAACTAGAAAATGCATGCATGGAATTCTGGGTAAGGAAAGAGGGAGGAGGAAAGAGTGCCATGCCTCTGGGCACAGAAAGGATTATTCGATGCTATAGGTGCTTGTGATGTAAAATAAAAGTGTAAAGACATATGAGCTCTCCCCGTCTGTACAGGCCACACTTCCTCCAGGGAATGGTTCCCACCCGGCTTCTTCTTCTAAACAAACCAGAGGTTCACCCTCCTCCCCTGGGTCAGGGTAAATTCTTCGGAAGAAGAATTCAATCGAGAATTTACAGATCCCCGACTCTACACATTACATGTCATTGCAGTGTGTACCCAGGGACTGAAGAAGAGGCTCCATACATTAGATCATTGATACCCACGAGGTCTCTGGTCCCTAACGTAGGAACTGCTCACTATTATTAACTATCATGGAAATCAAGTCAAAACCACTAGGACGCACATCCTCACGCCCACTAGGAAAACGCAGACAGTGACAAGTGTTGGTAAAGAGGATGCAGAGACACCAAGACCTTCCTGTGTTGCTGGGGAAATCTCAAATGGTATGTCTCTAGGCAAGCAGAACACAGAACTCAAGGACGTGAGAGGTGACGAAAGGTGTCAGTAATGGAAATACTTTTTCCTCCTTTCCTCAGAGAGGTGGTGATCAGCAGGAAAAAAGGTTTCCTTCTAAGAAGTGAGGTTCGGGGCCTGGAGATTGATTGCTCGGTTAAGAGCACTGACTGCTCTTCCAGTGGACCTGGGTTCAGTGACTAGCACCCACATGGTAGCTCACAACCATCTGTAACTCTAGTTCCAGATGATTTGATGCCCTCTTTCTGGCCTTTGTGGGCACTACTCACACATGGTGCACATACATACATGTGGGCAAAACACCTATACACATAGAAAAATAAAATAAAATCTAAAAAAAAAAAGTAAAGAAATTGAGTCTGGGGACAGAGTGCAGAGTGTTGGGGTGAGACTAATGCAATGAGGCGGCATGGCCAGAAGAGGCTGGGGGGTGTGGGGGGGGGTGGGACGGGACCAGTATGCTTGGTATTTGACGGAAATGGGGGTGGGGAGGGATGGGGAGGCGTCCTAACAGCAGAAAGGCTTCTAGCCAAGAACACCTGGGTGACGATCGATCGGTACATTATGGGCAATGCGACACAGGAGGTAGGGATGGAATGGGCATGTTGGAAGTCTGTCTTGGCAGACACTTAGCAGGACATTTGGAGCCTGTATCTTGGGGCTCTGGAGAACAGGCCCCTCCTCTTTCTCCCCTTTAAATTAGAATACTGTGCATTTTGAAGGATCTGGTGTACCTCAACATCCTGCTGCCTCAGGACCCACACAGTACTCAACCTGCACCCCCAGTTCTCTCCTCCCTGCTCTGACATCCTCATCCTCACATCCGCCCAGTAGCTGTGTGCCTTCCATGGCTGTGTTTCCAGTGCTACCCACTTGAGCTATCATGCTACTTCTCCAAAACACCCCTGGCCATGGCAGAGGGACAGAGCTGGACTGTGTTCAGGGTGGCTGTTTGTGGAGGAGGTTTGTGTGGGGCAAGGGGATAGTTAGAAGCAGTGAGGTGGGGGATGCTCAGAAAACATCTGATGCTTGCCCATGAGGTACACTCAGGTAGGAGAGAAAGAGGAGGTGGACAACAGAGAGGGAAGGATAAAAAGCCATGGAGGCAAGTCACACACACACACACACACACACACACACACACACACACACACACACGGCTCTCAGCAGGCTTCTTACAACATGAGCTACTTTTGACCACCAGTCAAAAACTTTTTCATTTGGACCTTCAATGCCCCCAGGGGAGCATGAGCACTTGGGGTTTCTTCCTGGGTGTCACCCTCACCTGTCTTCAGTACATTGACACAGCAGGCTAGAGCAGATGAGAGGGTTATTGCTGGCTTTTTTTTTTTAAGCTTCACAAAGGATCTCCTTGAGGGTGAAGGAGTACCCTTTTCTTTGTAATGCCAGGGCTGAGAGGTAGATGTCTAGGTGTATGATGGTCACCATCTCAAGCATACATCCAAGATGGAAAATAGGAAAGAGGAAGACCCCACTGGGAGTCTCCAAGAAAACCGCAACAGCACAACAAGATGAGGGACTGATTATACATGAAGTCAGAATTCAAAGAGGCTAATTTGTATGATAGAGTGGCTGAGAAAAGTCCAGATTGAAATGGCCACCTAATTCTGTCTATACTTGAAAGTGCTCTCCAACAGAAAAAATGAGTCAGAACTTGATGCCCTGTTTATCAACTTAGGGACCATCTTGGCTGTGTTTTGGACAACACATCAATTCGTTAGACACACACAGAAAGGAAGGCATCTTCTTCCAGTTGTCAGAGCAAAAATCCTTTACTCTTCAGTCCAGCAACCGGAAGAAAAACAAGGGAATTTGTGGCTTGGTTTCCTTGACAACCTTATCTTCACTTCAGGCACCATTCCTGTCTCTAAGCAACAGGGCACTCTTCAGAATTACCAGGAGGTAAAATCTAGCACTTACCCCAGTCCTCCAGGACAAAGCAGACCAGGGCAGAGTAACTGACCTCTCACAGGGCAGAGCCCAAGGAGATCAGGAAAGGTGCATATCCTCAAGTATTTTCCCAGACCTCATGCATCCCCGCTTTATCCCCCCAAGTTCCCTGTGGCCTGAAATTCCATCTATACATACTGTCCCCTTTGGCTTAGCCCTGATCCTTGGAGGAAACAATGACTCAACCTACCAGCTAGCCATCTAACGCTGCCACACTTCTCACACAAAAACCCTACATGGCCTAGGTTAGAGGGGAGAAGAGCAGTCTAACCCTAGAGGGCAGGACATGGAAGCAAAGCCAAGATGTCACTGTCACCATGACTTATTGATTTTGCAGACAAACAGCTAAGCCTGGAGCAAAGGGTTTGATTAAAAGAAGAGAGGAGACACCTATATTGTGGTGTTGACATTTAAGAAGACCTCATTTGCCCCAGAAAACAGGATTCAGAGTGTTTGTTTTCTACTTCTGTGCCCCGACTCCTGAGCCAGGAAGAAAGTCTAAGGATATAAAGAGGAAGAATAAGTGAACAAGCTCTCAAGAGGTGACAGTCGTGAGCCGGAACAGGGACCAGGGAAGCAAGCTGGTGAGCTGAGTGAGCTCCCTGGCTGAAGGAGACGGAGCTAGGAATCGGAAGCAGCCAACACGAGACAGTTTCCAGCGCTGCACTAGCAATCCAGGAAAGCACTGTTCATGCCAATCCTTTCTGTCTCAGCCAGCTCAGGTCCACGGCCCTGGCTCCCCTCCCCGCACCTGCAGAGCAGGGGCCAGGCTGGAGCCTGGAATGACACCCCTTCCCTCACAGACCGGGCAGTCTCCAATGGGGGTTGTTCTCCCATACACTCCCAGGGGGTTATTTCATAAGACACACACTACAGAGTCTGAGGGCAAACTCTGACCTCTCCTTGGTACTGAGGAACTCTCATTATCTAGTTGTTATCATTTAATAAAATCCCCAAATTTCATGTTGTCTGTGGAGTACACTCAAATTACATTTTTCAGCCATCCCTCAACTGTATGGATCTATCCTGTGACGGTTAATACTGATAGCCAACATCACATGATCTAGACTGTACCTAGGAGATAAGCTTCCAGACCCCAGTGAGGGATTATTCAGCTCAACCTTTAGGCACGATTGTGAAGGAATCCATTCCCTGAACTGGAGTCCTGCACTGAATAAAGAATGAGGAGCAGCACTCATCTCCTGCTTCCCGGCAGTGAGCACCATGTGATCAGCTGTCCCACACTCCTGCAGCTGTGCCCTCCCCACCATGATGGACTGGAACCTCACTCGGACTGTGAGCCAGAAGAAGCCCTCTCTTCCCCAGGTCCGTTCTGTCAGAGTGTTTTGTCCCAGCAACAAGTAACTAAAATGCATCAAACTGTCCAATCTTTGGTGGAATTATCGAGAGAGTAAGGTTAATTTTCAGAGTCATCACTCCAATTCCACTTATAACGTATGTGCTGGTGAAGGAAGGAAAGGGGACTGCAAGGCTGGGAGGGAACCTGAGTCACTGTAATGGGCTGCAGAGATCCCGGGGCCTAGGGGCATTCACGGAGCTGTCAGCATAACCATACAGTCATCAGAGGGGAAGGTGGGAGTGGTGGTTAGTGATGTCACCTCGACAGGTTCTAGAAGGATTCAGGAGGCGAATCTCCGGATGTCTGTGAGTGAGTTTCTAGACTGGGTTAACTGATGAAGGAAGACCCACTGTAAACATGGCTGTCATTATTCCACGGGCTGGGGTCCCAGACTGCGTGAGAAGGAGAAAGTCAGTCAGGACCGATATTCATTTCTCTCCGCTTCCTGGACACTGATGGGATGTGGCTATCTGTCTTGCCTTCCTCCTGACATGACATCCACCGTGATGTGCGACAGACTGAACCTGCAAACTGTGTGCCAATCTTCCTTTCTTCATATGCTTTAGTCATGACCCGTGTCACAGCAGTGGGAAAGGAACTGAGGCTGTGCAGAGCAAGCCAGGTCACGGGGCTGTAGTCGTTTGCAGACAACGGAACATAACCACTGTGGTGGTTTGAAAGAAAAAGGCCCACAGAGAGTGACACCATTAGAAGGTGTGGCCTTGTTGGAGTAGGTGTGGCCTTGTTGGAGTAGGTGTG
>CABHPQ010149764.1:0-15135 GCA_902168405.1 Peromyscus aztecus
AAGCTGTGGTGGTATGCTCTCAACTCCAGCACTAGGAAGCAGAGACAGGAAGATTCCAGGAACTCACTCTAGTCAAATCAATGAGTCCTGTGTTCAGTGAGAGATCCTGTCTAAATAATAATAATAATGATAATAATAATGATGATGATGATGTTATAATGATATAATGATAGAGGGAGATGCCCAATGTTGTTAGAATCTTAGATGGCCTTTAATAGAAAACCCAGAGCCAGATATCAGGGTGAAAGCTGAAAGATTAGAGAAGCAGAACAGCCAGCCACTAGTCCTTATCTCTACGAAATCCTCAGTCTAATAAAGAGAGTGAGTTTGTTTCCACACGCCTTACATACCTTTGTCTGCCCTGCCATGTTACTTTCTGGGATTAAAGGTGTGTGTGTGTGTGTGTACTTCCCAAGCAAAGGCATGAGATCTCAAGTGCTAGGATTAAAGGTGTGTGCCACCACACCACTGCCTGACCTTTATGTCTAATCCAGTGGCTGGCTCTGTCCTCTGATCCTGGCAAGTTTATTAAGCTACACAATACATCACCACAATCCAATATCAATCTCCAGCCTCCAAAGGCACATACATCCATAGGATGCAAGCCCACACCTGTGCATTCACATGTGAACACACACACACACACACACACACCTCATCCAAAAGAGTAGGGCTAAAGTAGTTCTTGAGTAAAGCATTTATTAAAAACAAAAAGTTTAAGTTAATCTACAGGAAATGTTAACACTTGCCAGGACAAAAATCAAACCTTCTTAAGTAAGAATACAAACCCAGTATGTGACAAGATAAATTCACAACGTCCAATATCCAAGAAAAATTACTTGGATTTCAAAGAAACAGGAAAACATGTACTGAAACAAGAAGGGAAAAGGTCAATTGAAAACAGACCCAGAAATGACAAGGAAAATAAAAGAAGTAATATTTAAAAAGAAAAACGTTATTATGATCAAGGTTTTAATTAAAAGAATGATCATGGTAAGGAAAGGTATAAAAAAAACCCAATCAAGTGGAACTCCTATAAGTCCCTGACATATCTGTATGAAAAACAACGAATGTGACTTAAAATAAAACACACAGGTAAAAAAAGAATGAACTGGAAGACAGCAACAATAGACCATAAAACTGAAGCACAGAAAAGAAAAACAACTCTGGAAAAATAATCTAAGCTTTAATGATTCATGGGAAAATATTAATTGATCTATCATACCTTTGATTAGATTATCCAAAGCAGGAGAGGTAGAAACGATAGAAAATACACCTAAAGAAAACTTTTAAAATTTGTATCACTTGGCAGATTTTTTTAAATATAAAATTTAGTGCAACATATATCTGGAACATAAAATAACTACACAGCCAATATATATTATTATGAAATATATTAATGACTTTAAAATGAGCAATTCCAAAGCTATCATGTCATATGCAATTATTTACAGTGTTTTAATCAGAATTAAACAATGAGAATTTTACATAAAAAATGGCTACCTTCATAAATGTAAGAGATTAATTGTTTTACCACAAAGTTAGTGGTAAAGATTTTCCCCCTTGGCCATTAAGTCAATGTTTGATTGTCTGCACTATTACTCTATCAGTGATTTTGGATGATTTATTTTTATTAACTACAACAGCACATTAGGATAAACTATTTTTATTACTAGCAACAGCAAGTTTTGATAGAGAAGCTTTAGTCTGTGTAGTGTTTAATCACTAATGATGACTATCTCATTTGCTTATTTTCTATATGATTCTTAGTTTTACAAAAATAATATCCAACTGATGATTGCAATTTCATATCAGAACAGAGCTCAGCTCCAGCTGTGGATTTCAGGTCTCTGCCCATCTGCATACTGGTTTGGGCAGGCTCTGGTTGAGGTTCCAATCTACTGGGCACTCACTTTATCTATGTATGTTGCATTCTATGCCTCAGCCCCTCAAGAGAGTATGCTTGCAACTGGAAATCTATTTATTCAGGTAAGTGACAACTTCCTAAAACAACTATCATTAAATGATTCAACCAAAAACTTGACATTAACAAATAATAAACTTTCAGTTTTTAATATTTTCATTTTTATAAGGCTTTCTTAAAGTGTAGTTAAAATATATATGACATAAAATTGTTGCTATGGCTTTTTTTTTTTTTGGACAGGGTATAACTGTGTAGTTCTAGTTGGCTTTGAACTTACGGAGATCCTCCTGAGTGCTAAGATTAAAGATTAAAAGCCACTATGACTGACTCCCTTGGACTGTTTTGTCTTTGAGATTCAGTAACACTAGTTGCATATTCTCCAACTATATTCTCAAACATTTTTGTCACCTCCACACACAAAGCTTCAGTTAAGTGGCACCAGAAACCGAGATCCTATACTGAGAATACAAGCATCCATCAGTATGACTATCTCCAAGTAGGGGCTGTGGTAGGCCAAGAGTGGTCAGAACACACCAAAGCCCATTAAGTTGTTGTTTTTTGAGTTAGTTGTTGTATGTAAACTTTTGCTTGCAGAAAACTGACAATTGCCTCTCTCCTGGTTTTGTGTATTTTATAATGTTCCTGCTGAGAAATGAGAAGTCTAAGCCACCCACTCTATCACTCTCTGTGATATTTAAGTTATTATAGATGAAGGAACATGAAAATATTGTTTCATGATATTAATATATTCAAATATTTTCATGTATCACAATATTTATTCTCATATTCCTATTAATTTCAGATGCTGTATGTTGGTAGTTATGCCATGTCAATTATTTTTATGACTTATGTGATTTCATTCATTTATCGCAAGGGGAGGAAAAATAGTGGCATTTGGTCACTTTGCTTTTATATTGTAAGTATGTTTACTATGTTTTATTTTTATGGTGAAGTTTAGTACTAACACTTTTTTAATGTTTTTGGTTGGTGTAAAATAAACTAATTATACTTTAAAATATTTCACATATTTTTTCTGAGAATTTTCACTTGTATCATGATATAAATATGGAAATGTATAATATATATGTTAAAATTTCTCTATTTCCATTTCACTTTCTTTAAAGGTAACAGAATAAGTTATAGGATCATAAAACAAACCTAGAGATAGTTTTGAAATTTCTTTTGGGAAAAAGAATTAAATGAGGTACAAAGGACATGGAAATTTCAGAAGACTATAAATTTTGTTAATTTAAAAATCTAAAACTAAAATATGATTCTTGAGAGATTCCTTGTTAAGAATCATCAAATGACATCTCCTTCTAAACTTATAAGGGAAATATGTGTGACTTATATGTATTTATTCTAGCTTTTATTTTTTGAATGTCTTAATTACATCACTAACAAATACTTGATTTTTCTCTCTGTACTAGAACTTGAGGAAGGAATCATACAGACATACAGATTATTTAGTCTCTGCTTCCAGGGAGTTAAATAAGAACTAACCGTCGCCCCTAATATTTTGTATTTGAGGCACTGGAGGGCTTGATACACTTCAGCATCAAATGATGCTATATTTGTATTTTTGTATTTGCCACACTACTCATATTCTCATTTTGTACAAATTAATTGCAATAGTTTATAGTCACTTGTTTCCACAAGTTATCATGGACATTGACATACGGCATGGCATAGTGTCATAAAACTGAATAATTAAAATTATATATATATATATATGTATATATATGTATATATACACACACTGCACACCCACACAACTGAATAATAAAAACCATATACAAAGCAGAGATTAATTCCTGAAAGTTAATAGGGAGTAAGATTTCCTAATGATGATATTTTACTAAAGATACACTTTTCTTCTTTAGAAGAAAAGGCAAACAGGATAAAAAGCCAAAAGAAGAGAAATCTGAGCCTCTCCTATAAAACAGTAGAACCTGATGAAACGTGTGTAGATTAGAAAGCAGAGTACAGGAAGGGACCTTGTTAGGATGGAAATTAAGGCTAGAATCATGGCTTGCCGTGAATGACGTTCTCATCGATGAATCCTACAGTCATCTATGTTTTGTTAAGGGAAAACTTAGAAGGTTTATAGAATGGAAATACAGTCAGAGAAAAGTACTCTGGCATCAGAATGAATTGAAGAAAAGCACAGAACCTTCTAGAAAAGCTTTGGCATATCTTAGAAAGGAAAAGGTGAGGCCATGATGTTTTAAAGTTTGCACCTGTGACTTCTGTTCTGTTGGTAACTATTGTTGTTTGTTTTTTATTCTTTTGGGGGGCTTGCCACCCAGCTCCCAAATAAATCACTCACAGAGACTTATTCTTAATTATGAACTCTCAGCCTTAGCTTGGCTTAGTTTCTAGACAGCTTTTCTTAACTTACCCAATTTACCTTTCGCCTCTGGGCTTTTCCCATTCTCTTACTTCTGTAAATCTTACTCTTACTCCATTGCTTGCTGTGTAGCTGGGGGGCTGGTCCCTAGAGTCCTCCTCCTTCTCTGGCTGTTTCATCTCTCCTCCCAGATTTTTCCCTCTATATATTCTCTCTGCCTGCCAGCCCTGCCTATCCTTTCTCCTGCCTTGCTAATTGGCTGTTCAGCTCTTTATTAGACCATCAGGTGTTTTAGACAGGCACAGCAACACAGCTTCACAGAGTTAAACAAATGCAACATAAACAAAAGTAACACACCTTAAAATAATATTCTACTACAGGTTCCAGTGCTACTCAGAGACATGTTGCATGCCTAAAATTCTCTTATCAATATATCTGGGGGGAAAAAAAACCTCTAAAAAAGTACTGCTTCCATTCAATTTGAAACTATTTCTCTTTGATTATTACCTATAGCTTATTTAACTCCCTAGACAACATAAAACCAATGTTAACTCCCTAGACAACATCAAACCAATTTTATTTTTGTTCTTCTGTAATTAAAACTGGATATAGAAACTTCATGCATCAGATCCTATATCTGTCCAGCTTTGCCAAATTTCGAATGTCAAGCCAAATTCTTTTAGCTAAGTCTAGGAAGAGAAGTCGATTTTAACCTAGTTTATGAAATGGAAATCAGATTAGAATATATTCAATGCAAGCTTTCTCTAAATTGAAAGCACATTTGTGGTGATATATTGTGTATCAAATAAAGCTTGCCAAAGAATCAGAGGACAGAGACAGCCACTAGATTAAACATAGATGCCAGGCAGTGGTGGCACACACCTTTAAGCCTAGCACTCGGGAGTGCTCTGTAAGTTCAAAGCCACCCTGGACTACATGAGATTGATTCAGTCTACAAGAGAGACAGAGCCAGGCAGTGGCGGCACACACCTTTAATCCCAGTACTTGGGAGTCACATGCCTTTAATCCCAGCACTTGAGATCTCATGCCTTTGCTACCAGTATTTGGGAAGCACACACTCCATTAATCCCAGCACTAGGAAGGAAGTGAAATGGCTGGGTGGAGAAAGGTATAGAAGGCGTGAGAAGACAGTAACTACAGCTTTTTGGCTGAGGACTCAGAGACTTTCAGTCAGAGGATTTGTGGAGATAGGACCTCACCTTCCATTCAGCCTGAGAATTCTGTAGTGGAGAGAAATTTCTCTAGTGACTTGTTCCTTTGTCTCTCTGTCTTTTAGCATTTACCCCAATATCTGGCTCCAGGTTTTTATTATTGGTAAGACCATTTAGAATTTGAGCAACACACATTAAATTTTTGGTTTTAAGATTTATTTTTATTTTTTAATTATGTATATGGGTGGGTATTTTCAAAAATAAAGCTGCAAAAAAAAAAGGTGTTGTGTCCCTTGAAGCTGGAGTTACAGGAAGATGTGAGCTGCTTGATATGAGTACTGGGAACTAAATTCAGTTCCTCTGTAAGAGCAGTATATGCTCTTAACTGCTGAGCCAACCTGTAGCCCCTTACATTGCATTTTAGAAAACAACTTAATATGTGTATTTCATTTTCTTTTAGGTCACTCTCTTTTCTATGTGTTTCTATATTCTTGGTCCCTTTCCAGATGAATTTCTGTTTTGTGCTATTGCCCTAATCCCGCCTGCTACCTTGATGGGCTGCACATTCCTACATTTGCAGGTAAGAAATATATAACATTTGTACAAGCGTCTCTGAATAGGAGGTCAGTTAGAAAAGCTTTGTCCTCAAGTTAGAAAATATGTACTTGGAAGACTGAAAATGTAGAACATTCTTAATTGAGCCATGAAGATTTTGCCTGAGGGGAGACCATAGCTCCATTTACCTACAAGTAAAAAAAAAAAAAAATGTAGCCTTTGTGGCTATTTCCTGGGGAGATGGGTAGTGAACAGTAGGGAAAAGAACACTAATATTAATAAAATCCTTGGACATGCTCAACCCTGATAGTACATATAAAATTCTTTCCTAATCTTTGAGCTTTGAGGCTTTAAAGTGCTAGTATTTGTATCAATTTTATGCTACATTTTTGTATTCAATACATTGTAACTAGAGTTGATACAACAGCAATCCCAGCTTGTGGGAGGCCAGCTCCCACCTTTTAAAGGGTTTCTATGAGGAGGAGAGAGGAATAAGAAACTTTTAGATAGAAAGATAGCAGAGAGGAGACAGACAGAAACACAGGATAGGTTCGGGAGGACCCGGATCAAAATCCACTGGCCCCTTCTATCTTTTCAAAAGGGCTTTTTTTTAACATTGCCAAGGGGCAGGTCAAAAGACCTCCCCTAAGCTAGATCAAAGCACACCACACAGCCAAGAGCAGACCCTTCTGAACACCCGGTAACTATACTTGTGGTCAAATCATTCCCTTATGCAGCTCTGCTGGGTAAAGCAAGCTCAGATTCTCACCAGGAAACCTCTGTGGATCTCCACACCAGCTTTACGCACAGACTAGATGTATTCCCTGAAAACGATTATCACTTCACCCTTTAGAGTTTATAGTGGAGGATCATAGGAAGGAGTGAGGTATCACAGAGGGCCATGAGTGTAGGAGGGGAAGGTGCCAGGAGAAACCCTGTCTCTTCTGCTTCCTGGGTTCTCTCAGTAGATCATCCACAAACATTGAATGACATCCTTCAGAGAAAAGTTGCATGGCTCCCAGACCATGAAAAGAATGGCAAGCTCTCACTACATATTTAACAATTGGTACTTCCTTTGTGCCCATGGAAAACTCTGAGGAAATACTAGACTTACAGAGTTGATCAATGGCCCAATCACATTTGGATAATATTTATAACTTACAAACCTTTGTATTTAAATTGCTCTTTCTTTTGCAGAATTCTCAATTTTATCATATAGACTTTGAAGAATCAAGCACGGACTATTCCTTTCTGTTGTTCCTAGTAGTAAGTACCCCCTCATTTAAATATTACTGCACATAGAGATACCCTTAAGTAAATGGTGCATGGGTGCTTTCTTGATCATATTTTGGGGAGAAAAATAAAACCAATTCTGGAGACCAAATCCAGAATATGTACCTGTTATACAAATGTTCTGCCACTAAGCAACATCCCCAGCCCTAGTTTGAAAATTAAGATGTTTTACTTAACTACTTTCCAGAAAAGTAATATGTTTCTAAGTATAGAGCCATTGTTTTTTGTTTTTTTTGTTTTTTTTACAAATAACCAGTGACAAAATAAACTGTACCTTCCAATTCTAAAGACATAGTCTAGAGCAGTAGTTCTCAACTGGTGGGTCGTGACCCCTTTGGCAAACATCTGTCTCTGAAAATATTTACATTACAATTTATAACAGTAGCAAAATTACAGTTATGAAGTAGAAATGAAAATACTTTTATGGTTAGGGTCATCACAGCCTGAGGGACTGTATTAAAGGGTTTCAGAATTAGGAAGGTTAAGAGCCACTAGTCTAGATGGTTGGGGATATAGCTCAATGGATAAATTGATTATTATACAAGAGTCAAGACTTGGGTGTATATTTATATTTCCAGTATTCACTTAAATGCCAGGTGGGCATGACATCTCTGAACAAGAACCAACATGGTCTGGGTTCAAGTGAGAGAGATGCAGGATCAGTTAATAAGCTGGAGAGTGATTGAGAATGACACCTAGTGTCATCCTCTGACCCTCCCACACACCTATATGTGTACATGCATGCACATACATACATACATATGTACATACATACATATGGTGTAACCAAAGTATAAATGAAGTTCAATGTATAATATAATGTAGTATAGTGTGAACACTTCCAGTGTTTCTGTACAAAGAAATGCAATTGGATTTGACTTGTTTTGTAAGCAAATGCATAGCAGGTTCTTGAAATTTTAGCCATTCTGTCTCATGTACATCTGTAGAAGGCTGAGAGCTTGCAGTTTCCTTCTGATGTTAGCATTTGGTATTTCTAATTGACAACGTCTCTCTTTCCCCTAGGCTTTCCTACATTTTGCCATCTTCCTAGCTATTCTTCGATGTTTGGAAAGCAAACTTGGAATGAAAACCATGAGAATGGATCCTGTGTTTAGGTTTGGAGAAATCAAATAGTGTTGTGTTCTTTACTGAATGATTTTGTATGAGAGCAACATACAAGTTCTCATAGCCATCCTGTCCATTGGGCTGTGGCAAGGAGATAACTATGGGAACAGAGATGCAATCATCAAAACATGGGTTCTGGGTCTTAAAGATGATTGTGGTTCCATGGTCAAAAGGGGTCCAACACACCAGAAACACAGGAAATCCAGGCTTTCATCTGTCACTGTATGCAGGAAAGGACCAAGAATCATCACACGCAACAAGATTAGGTTGAATGACAACTGCTCTGTGTACTGGAAAGCTTCAGGGACACAGTCAATGCAGAAAGGACCACAGAGATAAAGAGGAGGGACTATGACAGCAACAATAATTCTCTTGCTGATGGAGTGAGAAGCCTAGCCAGTGGGTCATGTGCATTTTCTATCAAACTATAATAGAAAAAGAAATGGGATTAGGTATCCAGGGAGCTTGAAAGTAAGTATGCTCTACTCAAGACTCAAGAACACAATCAGAAGCGTATTAGTCCTTTTTAGTCTTCATTCCTTTTTGGATTCTACCTTTGGAGTTCACTACTTGTGTGGGAGAAGGGAGTGGCTGAATGGATAAAGGTACCTGCCACCAACACTGGGGTCTGAGGTCAACCCCAGACCTACGTTGTGGTAGGACAGAACAAACTCTTGAAAGTTGTTCTTTCCCTTTTCACCTCCTCCCCTTCTCTCTCTCTCTCACACACACACATACACACACAATAAATAAACAAATGTAGAAACAAACAAAAACAAAAAATAACAAAAATGATGAGCGGGAATGCTACATGCTTTTAATCCCAGCACATGGGAGACAAGCGGATTTCTGTGAGTTTGAGGTCAATCTGGTCTACAAAGTGAGTTCCAGGAGAGCCAGAACTGTTTACACAGAGAATCTTTGTCTAAAAAAACAAAACAAACAAAATGACAAATGGCAAAAACCAACCAAACAAAAACCCAGAAAATGAGTCTCCACTTGGCTGGGACTTTCCAGTTTGCCTCTGTGAATCCCAGGTGTCAAAGCCCATCTGTCCTAGCTAAATGAGAATGGCTGGCCAGTCTACTCCCACATTAGTGCCATCTTTGTTACAGAAAGTTGGATAGAAGAGTCAACCTTTGATCTATCACATATGACCACAATGAGGAAGGGAGGAAGAGAAGAGAACCCAAAGTAATTATCTAGTCATGAAAGTGTGAGCTGGAATGGAGAGGCAAGGATTCCTCTGACACATCCCAAAGAAGTGGCTGTGCCTATTCACATAGCTAGAACTGATTCTGAGCATTCTTGTCCATCACTCTAAAAACACTCTTGACAATGCTTGTGATTTGTATTCATTTTATTCCCAGAGTACTTATTCCATAAGATGTGATGTGAAATTTGTTTGCTAAACTATGCATATGAAGCTGCCCATTGAGATTTAAAAAAATGATATGTCCATAAGAAAGAGAACTGACAAAAGCCAAAAAGCAGTAACTGCTTTACTTGGTGACACTTCGACCAGTAGTTGTTGAGGTAGGAGGGAAATGGATTTGCTGACAAGAGATGAATAGTATAAAGATTTATTGTTCATCCAGTCTACTCTGATATAAAATATAGAGAACAGAATTGGTCTTGATACAGCCACGGACCCCAAGGATCACTTACTAATGGATTGCTTTGTCTGTAGAATTTCTTCAAGAAGTGGTCATGTATTTAACAATCCAGAAGAACCTGAAGGAGAAGATGAAGATGTGCATCTGGAAAGAGTACAGACAGCAAGTGCTTTGACTTCGGTTGACTTCCAGGAGGTAAACCCTGTAAAGCAGCTCACAGCAGAAGTGTCCTAACACTGTTTGCAGTTAAGGCTTGTGTTCGAGAGTTCCACTTTAAAAGAAGGAACACCTTCAACTACGTCACATATACTCTTAAAAGAAATGAGCACTTTTCCTGAATGCATGGTGATAAAGCATCATTGAGTGGTCATTGACTTGATCTCATGCTCAGGGACCAGCAGCCTTACTCTTCAGTACATTTGCATTTCGGGTAAAAACCTTACTGCACCACTCAGTCCTGGCTGAAAAGGTGAGGTGCAGAGATACTCAATCTGACTCTTTCATCCATGCTTAGATTTTGTCAATCCAGTTCCACGAGCTCTGATAATAGAGTATAAACCAGGTCACAAGAGCTATCTTATCTATTTGAAAGATGAAAGTCTAATGATATAAGTGACATATGAGTTCAGATGTCAGATTTGCAGCTAAAAATTTTATTGTTGGAAATAGCCACCACTGTGACGCTTTTGATGTCCTTTCATCCAGCCATCACTGGAGAATGTACCTTTACCAAGCTTTCCGAGTCCCTCAGACACTGTGCAAGCTTCTTTCTTAATTGTTCTATAAGTAAACACCCATAGGATGTCCCAATGGGCCTTTTATTTCTTTCAATAAAAGCTGTAACCCTTTTGGGCTCTTTCAAACACTAGTAAGTATATTTAACTACTAAATTACCTTGTCATCATTCCCTTCTGAGTGATTGTGATAGAGTAGAAATTGCGATGCCCTTTAGAGGTTCTAAGGCTCACTACTAAAATAATTTAAGACTGGGCTCAAATGGAAACTTAAGGACAATTTTATTATATTTTCAAAGAAAACCCCCATGGCAGGCAAATTGTAGCACCACAGCAGGTGCCTGGAAAAGGGGAAAGGAGGGGAGAAGGAAGGAAAAAACTCATGCCATTTTAAGCTGACATGGAGATCAGACAGATGGTGGATGAGCAGCCATATTGCAGGGAGGGAGGCTTTGGAGAAAGAACAAGGAAACTCAAATGTTGGAAGAAAAGCCTGAAGTGTTAAGGAACACATGCTTAGAAAAGAGATAGAAGGAAGAGAATGAGAAGTTACAGTTTTCTGAAAAATTCAGAAACTATGTAGGCAGGTTCAGGGCCTTTACACAGCTGCACCCTGTATGCTCCTGTACTAGAGGTGAGGGTTCTTGAAAGTGTCAGGGCAGTACAACATCTCATCAAGGAAGTAACTGTTACACCTTTCTCTCTAGCATGGCTTATGATGATGAGCCCACCTTCCCAGGGGTGGGCCCCTGGCCAAGTAAAAGACCTAGCCCAGCTGGAATGTTGATAGACTATTCTATTGACCATAAGTTTTTTACCCTAATGATTGTTCCCAGACTGATACAAACACTCACCACCCACAGAGTAATATTCAAGTTGTTCTGTACAATAAGGGACATGATTAGCACTTTAAAACTAAAAGTAAATGACAGACTTTATTATACTTGTTTTTGTTTTATTTTATTTTATTTTTATTTATGTATTTATGTATTTATTTATTTATTTATTTATTTATTTATTTTTTGGTTTTTTCGAGACAGAGTTTCTCTGTGTAGCTTTGCGCCTTTCCTGGAGCTCACTTGGAGCCCAGGCTGGCCTCGAACTCACAGAGATCTGCCTGCCTTTGCCTCCCGAGTGCTGGGATTAAAGGCGTGCGCCACCACCGCCCGGCTTATTTTATTTTTATAATAGATCTTTTCCTTCAGTGAACTCGAGGAAGCCAGTGAGATGAGAAATCAAGTCTCTTTGAAGGCTAAAAATTCATCCTTAAATGTAAAACAATAATAAAATTATATTATTTTGAAACATTATTAAATTCAAGATTAGTGGATTTTAGGTAAAATTTACAGTTGCAGATGTGTTTCAAAAATATTTTATGATATTACTAAAACACAAGGGAAGTATTTCTTTCTTGCTGTGTTCCCATGTCAATGCAAAGACAGTTCTAGGGATTCAAACTATCTATTCATTGTATATCAATGAGATTATATAGATAATAGCTGTGCTAACTAATGAGTAGGAATACCAAGGTCAAGCTAAGTTGGTTTTAAGATGCTCCATGTAGATTTATGCTTTTAACCATCATTCACTGGCATGTCTTGTTGCTTGCAGAAGCCAGCCATCATTGCCAGCTGTCTTCGCAAGGAGTACAGGGAAAAGAAGAAATGCTTTGTTTTTAAGAGAAAGAAGAAGATCGCAACAAGAAATATCTCTTTCTGTGTTCGAAAAGGTTGGACAGAGGTTCTGCTCAGAAGCACCCTCCAAATGTTAGAGTCCTTGTCCCTTCTGCATGCTTCAGAAGCTGTGCTATTTCTTTTTTTCACAGTGGAGTGATCTTGACTGTTTCTTTTTTGAAGAAAAGGACTTTGCCTTTGAATAGGGGCACAGTCACATGACATGAAAAAAATCACATTTTGTTGTTGTTAATATTGTTGAACCATTTAAAATACGGTCTTCCTATTCAGTCAGTGCTGTTGCTCTTCTAGTGATCAATACTGTTTACCAGGGAACTGACCTACATTCTGCTATTCCATTCTGATATCTTTTTTTTTTTCATTTTACACTCTTCCCCTTCCCTCCTCTCCTCCTGTTCACCTCCTACCTGTTCCCTATCTAACCCCCCATTCACTCCTCATAGGGGGTAAGGCCTCCCTTGGGTGGTCAACACAGGCTGGCATACCAAGTTGGGGCAGGACTAAGCCCCTCCCCACTGCATCAAGGTTGAGTAAGGAATTCCACCATAGGGAATAGGCTCTAAAAAGCCAGTTGATGTACCCGGGATAGGTCCTGGTCCCATTGCTAGAGGCCCCACAAACAGATCGACTGTCAATACGACTGTCACCACATTCAGAGGGCCTAGTCCAGTCCCATTCAGGCTCCCCGGATGTCAGTCCAGAGTCTGTGAGCTCCCACTAGCTTGGGTCAGCTGTCTCTGTGGTTTTTCCCATCAGGATCTTGACTCCGCCTTGCTCCTGTAATCCCTCCTCCCTCTCTTCAGCTGAACTCCAGGAGCTTGGTCAAGTGCTTGGCTGTGAGTCTCTGCATTCATCCTGATATCTTAACCACAGGATAAGAGGAGCCTGTTTGCTGACTTCTGTCTTTCTCCATTGGACACAGTATGACTTAGTCACTCCTCCTGTGGCTCTGGTCAAGTGGCTGAAACCCAAGAGTTTCTATTCCTTTTGAGTGTCATCAAGACCATTATCCCACTCACAGCATCATATAGTTTTTTTTAATTAATACATATTAATTGTACAAGTTAATGGGATTCACTCTGACATTTCCATACATGCAAATGTGGTGTACTATTATAGCCAGCCACCCAAATTCCGCCTGGCCCTCCACTCCACTCCACTCTCTGTCTACCATCTATCCAGTATCTACTGTTCCTCTTCAGCTTTCACTTCATTTTTTTTTTTGTTTGGTTGTGTTTCATTTCTCAGTGTCTCCAATTTCTTTTTCTATTATTCTATATTTTTCATTATAGAGATTTTTTTCACCCATTTAGTTAGGCTTATTGCTACATATCTTAATTTATGTAATTGTGAGTGGGTTGGGTTTCTTTCTCAGTGTGTTCATTATTGATGTATAGAAAATCAACTGGGGGCTGGAGAGATGACTCAGTGGTTAAGACCACTTGCTCTTACAGAGAACCTGCATTTGGTTACTAGTACCCACATGGTGGCTCACAGCCATCAGTAACTCCAGTTCTGGGGGATCTGACACCCTTTTCTGACCTCTGCAGTTACCTGGCACTCATGTGATGCACAGGTATAAATGCAGACCAAACACCCATACAAATAAAATAAAATAAATCAATTTAAAGTGAGAAGCTACCCATTTTGTATGCTGATTTCCTATCTTGTTACTCTCATCTTCCTGTGAAATTTTTAGAGATTTTTCTATGTATAGAATCATATTATTGGCTGACAGGGATGATTTGATTGCTGACTTTCTGCCCATAGGCTTTTTATTTCTTATATAATTGCTATGGTTGAAATTTTTGTAGTATGTGGAATAAAAGGAGTAAAAGTGGACACCCAATCCTTTTCCTGATATTAGAACCAGGTTTTTAGTTTTCTCCATGAAATATGATGTTTACTAAGGGTTTTTAACATGTAGTCTTTATTATGCTTGAGCATGATCCTTCAAAAGATTTATTTTGTTTTTAATTATGTGTCTATTGTGTGTCTATGTGTGGGTATGTGCACTTGTGAGAGCAGATGCTGCCAGATCGAGACTGAGAATCAGATTCTCTGGAGCTAGAGTTATAAGAGGTGATGAGATGTCTGCTGTGGGTACTAAGATCCAAGCTTAGGTCCTCTACAAGAGCAGTATACTCTCTTAACTGCTGAGCCATCTCTCCATCCCTGAATGATCCTCTATTTTATTTTATTCAGATCCTTTCATACAACATGACAATGATAACTATAAAATTGTATTTAAGACACATCCCAATAGCACTTATCACACAGTGAGATTTGTAATAGTCACCACCATTACTAATGTGTCTTCTTTTTCTCAGGTGAGATTGTAGGATTATTGGGACACAATGGAGCTGGTAAAAGCACATCTATTAAGATGATAACTGGAGAAGCAAAACCAAGTGCTGGACAGGTAGGTAGATAAGATGTAGTGTTTTATATAACAGTATCCAGATGACAATTTGAAAAATGTTATTACTCAAAGTTTTCAAAATATTATATTGAATTACAAATAAGTTCTTACTTTAAGTGGCACAAATACTAGTCATTCAGTGGGGATGTTTTTTTGATTCTTTGATAATTGTGTGTGTGTGTATGTGTGTGTGTGTGTGTGTGTGTGTGTGTGTGTGTAATTCATTTTTATTGTATTCAGCACCCATTGA
>CABHPQ010149765.1:0-11577 GCA_902168405.1 Peromyscus aztecus
TGTTTTCAGTGTCTTTGAAATCTGACTGATACTGCAGATAGTCAACCCATCCAGTTTGGATCTGCCGTTCAGTGGCCAGTGGCTTCGTCTTTGGATAGATAGTTCAGTCGTGGTCTCTTTGAACTGGTTTGCCTAAGTCAGAGGTGCATAGGTATGTGTCAGAGGCTATAGCTCCCTCTTTGATCCCCAGGCTGAGAAAAAACTCAGATAACTCAAGAGTGTTCTGGAACTTTCATGCTTAGAAACTAGAAATAATCACTGTTCAGCCAAGTTGTATATACGTGTCTTTACTTTTGATTATACCACACTGCCCAATGCCCTGTGCTGGTTACTCAGCTTACATATGGAAGTGTGCATGAACTCAGCTACTTCGGCCACAGGCACCCCAACTGTGGCTCCCTATAGAACGACCTGTGAACTCTGCCCTTCTGGCTCCTGACTTTGGGGAAGTAGGCAGGATCATCAGTTCAGCTTTAGTTATTCTAGAGTCTTATTAAATATCTACAATTAGGTCGACATTGGCCATTCATTTCACACTTACTTCTTGTTCATTTTACTCTCCTAGATCAAGAGTTGTAGGTGGCCCCTATTTCTGGGTGGGTGGGAGTACAGGGCAGAAATTATATAGAGAAGACCGTGACAGGGCCTCCTTTCCTCCCTGGGCCTCTGTCTCTCTCTATTCCACCCTCACATGAGAAAGCACGTGCTGTGTCTTCAGCATGCAGTCATCACATTAGGGAGTGGATGGATGTCCTAAATCTATACTTTGTTTTGTCTTGATTTTTTTCCTGGTTTAATTTTAATCAAATTTCTTTAGACTTCGTGGTAAGCTATGAAGTTCATAAATTAAAAGTTAGGCATATAAAATATTAAAAGAAAAATGATAGTTTAGCTCTCCCTTGGCCTTCCTGGGTAACTGGTTTTAGGACCCCTTATAGATAACAACTTGGCTGATGCACAGTCCTTCATGTAAAATGATGTAACATTTGTGTGGAACCTACACATATTCTTGAATACATGTCCAGTCATCTCTAGGCTATGCATAGTCCCTTATGCTATGGAAATAGCTGCAGTTTTAGGGAACTATGACAAGAAAACTTGCCCCTGCAGTATAGACATGACTGTTTGCTTGAAAACTTTAGTCCACAGTGTTTTAAATCCTGGATACAGAACCTTCAGAATCTAGGGTCTAGATATAGAGGGTTAAGGCTGACTGTGTACCTGTCAGAGTCCAGTGTCATGCCTTGCTTTTCTTTGAGAGTGGAGGAATGTCGCTGTCATTCTCCCTTGATCTCGCAATACATGTGTCCTTCATTCTTTCCTGCTGCATACCAGGCAGTCACCGTACGCCTGTTCTATTAGAGGAAAAATGTCAGTTCGCTGTCATCCACACTCCACGGTCCCATCTAATGTCAGTGCACCGTGGAAGGCAGAGATTACTTGGTGTCCTTCTGTGACAGCTAGAGCTGAGCGCAGGCAGGTGGTGGCAGCATTGGCCAGCTGCTGCTGCAGTGCCGTGCCTGCTCAGGCACGAGGCGAGACAGGGGGACCTGGTGTTCTCAATCTGTCAGTCCTGCTGCTCCTAATGAAGGAAGGGCAGGACTCTGTAAACTGGAAATGTTTGGGCTCAATCAAGATGACTTTCTGGGGAAAATATATTAAGTGCTGTGTGTTGTACTGAATTAAATAAAGAATCAGAAGAGTGCTTGCTAGTGGGCCGGCACAGATAATTTGGGGAACATTAAAGCCTAATAAAATGGGGAACCTATGTGAAAGCTGGTAGTCTTTGGGATCACAGCAACAGCAGGCCTCTGATTACAACCAGGGAGGCACCCCCGCCCCCCCCTCCAAAAAAAAAAAAAAAAGCTTTAGGGCCTGAAGAACTTTTATATAATTTTGTTTTGCTTTCATCAGGACAAACACTTAGGGTGTTACCCATGATCCTTCATTTCTCCTGCCACTGTGGCATATTTGTGTCCGTCTCTTTCCGATGGCCCTTACTGTTGCCGGAAAGTTTGGCTTCTGGTGTTATTTTTAGCTTGCAAAAAACAGACTTTGTGGTTTAAAGACAGGTGAGGGTGAGGCTGATTTTCAAGTTTTGGGTTCAGCTTTCTTCGAGTAGAGTAGTGGGAAGATGGCATTTGGCTTCCAGGAAATGACCTTCACTGGTGAAGAAAGAGGACGGGAATGAAAGCAGAGCTGGGTGTAGCGGCCAGTGTTAGTTTGCATTTCTTACTTGTCAGCCATGCTCCAATGCAAAGTCTACATGTTAATGGAGAAAATGACAGTCAAGCGCAGGCACAGTTGCTTTCTGTTTTACAGACGAAAAAGTGCTAGGTGACTTGTCCACTCCAGTACCCATCGGAGCTTGGTTCAATGCCAGTGTCTCATTCTGGTTCCTGTACCCTCTACCCCACTACTGTGCTGCCTTCTGGGCAACTGGATGTTGAATAGCAACAGCGTACTTCTTGGAAAGGGGAAAAAAAACTGTTTGGGACTGCTCCAAGAGTAGATGCTGATTCACCTCAGCCAGAGGGCCGTCTGTGTAACAGTGGGCATCTCTGAGAATAGCAAGACAATAAAAGTGTTGTAAGGGGTATATGATGCCATTCAGTGATGATAATAACAAGGAAATACAAGATGGGCTGCTTGTAATCAAGAAAAACTATTTGATCAATGAAATAAGGAGATTGAAATATACACGTGCACACATACACACGGGTGCATGCACATGTGCATGTGGACACACACATACACACAAGCACATACAGGTGCATGCACATACATAACACATGCACATGCAGTTTGTAAAGGAAAAACGTCTTTGTGTGTGCAATTCTGAAGAATTATGCTTAGTCCTTTTGAGACGAAGGTATGAAATCCACAAGCCCCCAGGGCTCCGTGTGGAGCTGAGCGCAGATCAAGCAGAGCTCTTGGGAAACTCTTTTGAGAAAGCAGACGGCAGCTGAGCCTGAGAAGGTTTGATTGGCAACTGTTCTCCTCATCACAGGAAGTCAGGCGACACTTCTCAAAGTCATTTGTAACTTTGCAGTTGGTGGCTAATCCTCTTACTTTGCCATCCCTTTCGGTGTGAGCCTTCCAGTGATTGGGAGTTTTCTTTGGAAGCTCACGTTCAGAGCCAGGTGTTTGCTTTTCACTTCTTATCTCTGTTTAGTTTTCTTACAGAGCAGCTTAAGAGTTACCAGACAAGAGCAGTGTTTGCTGTAAGTGGTGAAGGCTTCCGTGCTAGAAGACATCCCTGAGATACTGGGAGGTCGGCCTGTTTGCCAGGCAGAGCCTTTCTCAGTTTCTACCAGATACAGCAAGCCACAGTTCTGCAGCCATGGCCTCAGGCAGTGGTCTTCTGTCCCAACCATCCTTTCTCCTGTCAAGAGGTCACTGGTGCTGGTACAGCCTCCTGCCAGCAGGGGGTGCGTTCCTTCCTCATTATTAGATGAGTGCAAACCTGGAGACAGGCTGCCCCAAACCTTTACCTCACCTTTGACACTTTGTGTTTTGTCGAAGGGCCGAGAAGATAGGTCTTTCTCACCTCTTTCGTCTGTCATTGCTGTTTAGGGTAAAATCAGATGTTGTAAGGGTGAACTAATGTAACTATTCCCAAAGGAAATGGAGACCTTGACCAGCTGAAATGAGAACAATTTCTTACTTAAATCTAGAGATGGAAAAGACCATCTCTCAGAGAAGTTTTGGGGAAGCTCTCATTTTTCTTCTCTGGAAGAGTTGTTGAATTCGAATCTGAGTTTGTGTGTGCCTTGAGCATTCTGAATGCTTGTGCCCTCTTTGGTGACTTCCACATGCTTTCTGGTTTCCTAGTGCTTTTAGCCCTCACTGTGTTTACAGTGCTTTTAGCGGTACCCAAACGATATCCAACACAGCTGTGAGAACCGGCTTAGCGTATGGAACACTTGACTGGGACTGTGTGCAAGAAGAGCTCAAGAAACCCAGGTCGCAATCTAAGGGTGGTCCACGAGTGGCTCTTGACACTTCTAAAGGTCTATATTTTTAGGGAATCACATTCAGCGAATGCCGTGGTCTGCCTTTCTAGAAAGTGAACCTGCGTCTGGGCTTCCATGGTAGGTGGCAAGGCTTACATCCTGGGAAGGGATCGCCGGAGGAGAAGGGATTTTAGACAAAGTTAAAGTTGGAACTACACTTGCTCTGCCTTTGCATTTGCTGTGGAAAAATCCCGAGGTCTTTCTGGGTCTAGGTGAAAAATCTGCAGGTCATCTGGATTTGATTCAACAACTCCCCCCGCCCCTTTTTTTTTCCTTTTTCTTTTTGTGAGGTAGGAGTTACTGTCGCTCTGTTGCCAGGCTGGTCTTGAACTACTGGGTTCAAGCAATTCCCCTGCCTCAGGCTCCTGGGTAAATGGGGCTACAGACTAGTGCTACCATGCCTGGCTGTGAATCATCTGTTTCTGACTCTTTCTTGTTCCAGAGTTGCCAAAATCACATATTGCTGCCTCTAAGATAGTCAGGCCGTTTCTAGAACTGAGTTTGGTGTTAGCGATTTGTTTAGTAATTCTGTAGTGCTAGGAGCTCCACCTGGGGATTTGCGCATGCCTAGCAGGTGATTTACCATTGAGTTATATCCCAGACACCTCCTTATTTTATTTTTTCTTGAGATAGGGTCTTACACATTGCCTATGCTAGTCTCACTCGCCATCTTCCTCTCTCAACCTCCTGAGGAGTTCGGAATTGTAGGCATGTGCCAGCAGCCCCAGTTACACTCACCTCTTTATGAAAACTTGTTACCTTGCAGTAGTGATGAGACTCTCCTCACTGGTGTTAGTCTTATCTATTTATGAATGGCAGTTCTAATGAATGAATGGCGTGACACTAATGCCACTCACCATTCAACTCTCTTATAAAGTGGAAACTAAAGTTAAACTATCTTATAGAGTCTTTTTATGTTAGCATATTATTAATGGCTTCATTCTGACATTTTTTGAATCTTAATAACGTGATTTGTTATTGCTTGGGGCTAGCATGGAGATTATAATCACTGTACCATCTTTTATTGGTGTGAGCTCTGAGGGCAGCCATTTTGTTTTATCTAGCATAGCCCAACTCATTAATCTCTGTATTTCAGCTGCTCGGCTCTGTTGTGCATGTAGTTAGCAGTGCTCACTAAATGTACTGCTAGCATGCTGTTTTAAAAAATCATGGCACTCATGCAAGTATAGAGTAAAGAAGTGCCACTATTTTGCTGAGCTTTGAATGAACCAGTGAGATAATAAAGCTCCTCTATCAGAGAATAAGCCAAGGATTATATAGTTTATAGCAAGACTTTTTTTTTTTCTAAGCTTGAGATAAAATTGGTTAGTATGCAACGGGGGAACTGAAGCCATCACTTTTAAAGTAGCTCTTTACGACATTTGTAGTTCCACTATGAAAGTCATAGCTGAAAATGGGAGACCTATAGAACATGGGTCTGTGTGACATCATAAAGATTTCTAAGTTTCTTTTTGCTACCTTTGGGTTTGGAGCTGTTTGTCTAAAATATAATATAGCTATATTCAAAGCATTATTTCTCCTAGAACAAAGATTAAGTGGGGCATGTGATTCTAGTGTGCAGGTGTGTACTTTCTGCCTAAATTTATATTAGACACTAAGTCCACGCATAATTATGTTTTCATAGTGAACCATTAAAGAGAATTTAGGAACAGTTAAGAAAACACTATGAATTTCCAAAATGATGGTGTGGAGGGTTGTCTTCTAATGAGTGCCTGCATGGGCCATAGGCAAGGTTCTGGTCTTTATGTGCATTGCAATTTAAGCTGTAAATGGTCCTGTGAGGTGGGTATCATTATCTCATTTTGAAAATCAGATGAATAAGTCTCTGTGAAATTATGCAGTTTAATCAAGGTTCTGCAGTCTGTCTGAGCCAGCATTGAAATTTAGTCTGTTTCTGAGTTTTGTATTCTCTCTGATGCTGTGTTATATTACCCTTAAATAGCCTTAAATTCTCCTAAATTTTAAAATACATGTCTAGATAAGCATGTAGATGAATGGGTCCCAATTTGCTTATATAATAGTCCATGCACAAAGCGGTCTTTTTCCTATTAAGGGGTTGGCCATTTTGAAACCACTTGAAGTAAGTTGGCTTTTTGTTTCCTGATTGCTAGATTAAGCATGTGTTTTAAGTATTCTGACCTTTCCAGCCTCCTCCTGTAAGTGCCTTCTTGGTGACTTATTGTCTTTCTTTTCTCTCTTCTGGTCCCCAATGTGTCTGTAGGTGGGCTGGATCCTCTCCATCCTGGATGAGCTGCAGCTGAGTCCACAGCCTCCTGTGGGGGTCCTTCCACTGGGGACTGGGAATGACCTGGCTCGGACACTCAACTGGGGAGGGGTAAGAAGTAGAGGTGGCTGCCCCTATGATGGAGGAGCAAACCATACCCCCAGGTCACTCTGTGCTCACTGCTAGAAGCAATAAACCACAGCAGTCCAGGGACAAGTTAGACTTGGGACTTGAACTGCCTGTTTACTTGTAGCTTCTTCAGTTTAGACTTAGAATCAGCCAGGGAGGGGGACGTTGGGTATGAGACAAACACATGGTTAGTACACAGACAGCATGATTGTTGAGGTATCCACTGGGACATCCTGGGTGGGTTGGCCCCAAGTGTTCATATGAAACAATCTTGCAAATTTGCATTCATCGTGACCCTTAGCCCTGGCCATAATTGCAAATCTGGTTTAGATTTCAGATCTATTGTTTGAGACAGGCACTACTTCTTTTGAACATGGAGATTTTCTGATGGTTGTTATTGTAGCTTGGATGATACTATTGCCCTTCCCATGCTGGACCATTCTTTGGAAGTTGTGAGGGAAGTCCCTTCCTGTCACTACCTGGCCATTTTATATGTATATTTATCTCAGTGTACTAAGATTTAGAAGCCACATGATACTAACATGCCTAGCCCAGGAACTATTGGCATTAAAGGCTGCTGGGGCAGGAATTTTTCTTCAGTGGTACGGTCCCTGGTAAACAGCTCATGCTCCAGTTAATAACCCCACGTCCATGATCATCCAAGAAATTCTAATTAAACTCAATGGACCACTAAAAAAAAGACATGAAAATTGGCAAAGGGCTTGGGGAGAAGAAGAGGTCAGAGGGAGTGGAAGGGGAATGGCAGAAGGTAGTAGGGGGTGAGTATGATCAAAATACATTCTATACATGTATGCCATTGTGGGAGAATACATTAGAATATTTTTAAAGATACTAACATATCTGCTTGCCAACTTCCTAGCCCCTCTTACCAGGTCATTTCCTGGCCTCTGTTTTTTAGGACAGTGACCTTCAGATTCATAGCAGACATTGATCCAGCTTGTAGCAGAATTAATCTATCAAAGTATTGTTTGCTGTTATATTTTTCTTTACTTTTTTTTTTCCTTTTTAAGTAGCTGAAGTAAAACCAAGCACACTTACATGAAACAGCTAAACACTCACTCATGTCAATTGCTCCTATCCAAATCCAGTGTGTGGCGGCCTTGACTAACCATGCTGTCACTAACAGCTCTCCGGGAGAGTGCTGCTCTCATCAGCCCTACTCTGCGGGCTGACTTGCTTCAGGCCTCAGATTGGTGGCCTCCCAACAAAGGGTCAAGGATTGGTGAATGAGAGAGGACCTTCAGTCTTCCTTTGCACTCCCTCCCTTTTCCACACACACTTGTGTATGACCCCAAATTCCAACAATGAGAGGGAATCTTGCTGTTCACTCCAGTAAAAGCAGCAATCGGGCACAGGCCCACTAGTTGTTGGTGCCCGCAGGTTGTTCCTCAGCTCAGCTCAGGCAAAGCTGGTGCTTATGTGCACTTTCTTTTAAGCATTATCTTTAATGTACCAGGAAGGGGAAACACAGTTCACTCTTCCAGCCTTTATGATTTAAAACCAGCACGACTATGGCCGACTCTGCCTTGCCTTGTTGTGGCATTGACTGTGGCTTTCTGATCCAGACAGTGAGGGTCTGTGCTCTGATTCCGTCCTCAGGGCTACACGGATGAGCCTGTTTCTAAGATCCTGTGCCAGGTGGAAGATGGCACCATTGTACAGTTGGACCGCTGGAACCTTCATGTGGAGAGAAACCCGGACTTGCCCCCTGAAGAACTTGAAGATGGCGTGTGTAAGGTAGACAGTTCTTCCTTTGAGGGCCAGAGAGGTAGTACGGCAGCAAGGCACACTCACTGGTCCTGCAGAGGCACTGGAGTTCAGTTCCCGGCACTTGTGTTGGGTGACTCACGGTTGCCTGGAACTCCAGCTCCAGGGGATCTGACACCCTCTTCTGACCTCTGTACACACTTGCATATATGTGCACTCACACATATGTATACAAATAAATAAAAATAGCAAGAGAGAGGGGGGGCAGAGGGGAAGAGATATTCGTTTTCTGCTGATGGAGCACTGGGCAGTGACCTGAGCGATAAGACACACATTCCTCAAGACACACTCACGGTTTCTGTCTTCTAAAAGATAACAGGATAGCTTTGGGACTCTGGCTCTTAAGGTTTTGAGTATACTGTCACCACCTCCCTCCCTGTTCCCGCTCCATAGACCCTTCAGGATTCAGATATTATACTTGTTCCAGAGCTCAGGGACCTGTTCTCTGTCTTCAGCTCCACACTGGGAAAGCATGTAAACATTTGTTAATCTCTTGAGCTAGATGCAAACAGCTTATGAGAAGATGGAGTATATGTATGCACCTAAACATTAGGTACATGATCTTCCAGCAGGAGGAAACCCATAGACCTTGCTGGCCTGACATCAAACATCCCTTTTGTGTAGCCAATTGCCTCATCTACTTGGGACTTGAAATGGTCTAAATAAGTAGTCTGTCTTGGGATTTTTCTTTGGTGACTGAGTATTTATGGTAAAGACAACCTAAGCCAAACCACAGTAAACTACTGTGCAGTCTTACTTCAGCACCTGAATCTAAGTTCTGACCCGGATCTCCAATTAACTTGGTATGTGACTGAGTAGACAGGCCCTCCATGTAACTTCTCGCTTTTCTTCCGTGATAATGTGCCCTCCATTGCGAAGACTTAAGAGTCTCCTGGTACACTTGTTAGAATGAAGATTATGTCTCTTTCTAGAGATTTGAAGTAAGTTAATGTAGGGGTAAGGCCCCTGCACCTGCACTTCAAGTAACATCCTTGCTAGCTTGGATCCATCCATTGAGCCCAAGTTATTGTTCACCACAGTCATGAACGATTTTGTTAGACACTCAAGTGTCTTGTTTGGCTTAAACATCTCTCCTCATCTCCACTGTTTTCCACCTAAACTACACTCCTGAAATTAATAAATCTTCTATTAGACATCAGGATTGCTCACGTGAAGTTGAGTTCACAATTGAACATTGTTTAAACATAAACGTATGTGATACTTTTAACTGTTTATTTGACTTAATTGAGATTGGATAGAAAAACCACCAAAGTAGAAGGAAGGGGGGCTTTCTACTGAAATGGAAAAATTTAGGCCATTCTGCTAAATGTGGACTGGCTAGGCCTACAATTGAACTCTTTTCCCAAAAGCTTGAGAAATGGAAAGACATCTTGATGCAGCCAGAGAACGTCAATCCAGATAATTAAAGGGCTTTGGGAATGGGGTTTGGGGATCTGTAGAAAACTGGGGCACATTTTCCTGGAAAATGTGAATATCTTAAAAACAGACTAAATTGGAATATTGCTTAGGGAATTGTGACCAGATGTTTTCCTTAGCTATCAGTGGCTGCTAAGACACGGGTTAGAATTGTAGCCAAAGTAATATAAATGGTAGAATGTTTCTGTGCTCTTGGCACGATCACCGTGCTGTCCTTACAGGGACTGGGGTTTTGTTTAAGTGCAGGGACTGGACAGTCTCAAATACGAAGCCAAGAGAGTTAGACATGGTTTTGGCATGGCCGTGTAGCTTGAGTTTTTCTCTACTCTGGAGTTTGTTGAAACCGATTCTAAGGGCTGATGCAGCCCCTGACCCATCAAGGCTCAGTCTCAGGGACTTCGATGCGGGGTCCCCCTTTCTTTTCATCAGAGACAGAAAGCAAGGCTGTCCTCCTCTGCCCTCTCTTTTAATGGGACAATATTACTCCCTTTAGCTTACCGAGAACTCTTCCCGATCAGTTAGAAGTATGTGACACACACTCTAACAAATGACTTTGGAACTTTTAAGGCTTCAAAATTTACTTCTAATAACAAAAGGGTACAGTTCAGTTTGGGCCAGAAACCTGACAATTGTTTAGGGACATTGCCTCTTTTAATTTAGTGTTTATCTTGCATCCTGAGCCATGGAAAGAAGTGTGGGGGAATTCTCCTTTCCTTTCTTGCACTTTCTATGTGCTTCTCTGGTTGTTCTAATATTGAACGGTAACTTTCAGACGACATGTTTGCAATTTCAGTGGGGCCTCTCAGGCTTCACGGCCTTCCTTCTTGCTGGCTCACAAGAAAAGTCAAGCTCAGAGAACATAGGAGAAAAAGCTAGAGCTTACATGTGCTCTTTATGGTTGGTGTGGTTGTCCTATTAAAGATACAGGTTCAACCAATTAAGTGGGAATCTGAATTATATGTCTTTATCTATTTTTCATGTATTTATGTAACATTATATATGTATATATATGGCTGTTGCTCCCTTTTTCTATCAGCAATGACTGATACAAATCAAATTGACTCTCACTGCTTTATTTCTTATATGAGATTTGTGAAAACAAAACAAAAAACCTTTAAAAATAGATTACACATTTATTTCAGACTGCAGTATTTATGTGTGGAATATAAAACTCTTGAAAAAGGCACATCCACTGATTAGGGAAATTGGACTGGATCTAGCAATTGTGTTTATTTTCTAAATTCACGGAATCCATCTCTCTCTGTAACGAGATTGTTACAAATGTGCACACCCCAGCTTATGTCGCTGCACTGTGCACAAGAATGGCTCTTCCTTAGTCATTTGTGTTTATGTCCCTTGTTTCCTTATGGTTTATGAGTTGTGAGATTTCTTGATTTGAGCTTTCACTAATGAGTTAATTCAGGAGCCCCTATGTCTTGTCCATGAACACACTCTACAGTGAGATAGGACTGATCTGTGTCCCACAGGCTGCCCCAGAGATAGGGTCTGGTCTTGGGGTCTAGGTTGGTATCTTCTCGTTGGCTGTGAACAATGTCACCTTCATATTCTTCTATTCTTGCAGCTTCCTCTGAATGTCTTCAATAATTACTTCAGCCTCGGATTTGATGCCCACGTCACCCTGGAGTTCCATGAATCCCGAGGTGAGGACATGTCCCATTTCCGTCTCCCTGGGAGGAAGTTTCCAGCCATGTTCTACACGTTCCCCTTTGCCTGCACATCACCTGCATGCCTGCACTGTGCTTCCCTCTTGTTCTCCTTCATGATGATCCTGGGAGCTGGACCAGAGGGGAGCTTGCTGTACATAGAGACCTCAGACCTAGCTGTCTACAAGCTCAAGGGTGGGGACAGAGGTCCACTCCAAGTCATGGGATGTTCATCTTTAAGTTTGACTCTTATACTGAGTTCTGAGGATCCAAACCAGGACTTTGCACGTGATAGGTA
>CABHPQ010149767.1:0-15848 GCA_902168405.1 Peromyscus aztecus
AGGAATAAGTATTCTGATTTAAAAGATCACACTTGGGTCATAAATAATTTTTATAGGAGGACAAACAAAGCATCAGAGCATCATGGGAAGGCATTCATGCACTAACCGAAAGTAAATTGTTTCAATAATGATTCATTTCTGCATGCTTTTTTGGGGGGTGGGGGGAGCATCAGCAAATATGCAAAACACTACATTGTGTGGGGGTGAAAACCGTCCCCCAGTGGCTGGTTGTCTGCACATGCCATTTTCTACCTGTACGTATGTGGTAGGTGAGGATCAGAATCTTGGTAGGAAATCACAGACTTCCTGACTATCAAGGGATCAAAAATGCCATCCTGTGTAAAGATTACCAATTCTCCAGAGCCCTAGGCTTTCTGAATTGCCGATTCTTTAAGTCTTGTTCCCAGCCTGGTGGATCTTCCCACACAGCACAGGCATAGCAAGACATGTTCTTTGAAAGTTTCCCAGGAGACCACAGTGAATGACTAGGTCTGAAACTCATTGGTCTAGCTGCAGCACCTGGATCTCTGTATTCCCGCTGTCACATCCGGATCACGTGATGCTTGAACACCTCTTGGGTCAGAGAACTCATCTTATCCATGAAAATAGCTCTCACCTGCGTTTTCCGCCCATGTTTATCCCTTCTGGTTTGATAACTGCAGGTGGTTAATTTAGCGGCTCAAAACTGCAGATGTCCACTGCTTATTGTTGTAAAAGCAGTTCTCCCTCACATGCTTGGGGTTGAACGGATGGCATCTCTCATACTGATCTGATGAGAGTTACACATTATGTCTAGACAACTGGGAGAGAACCTCCATGATAGCCCTTTAAAACCCTCACCACTGCGTGCTGCCTGGTTCAAGGGGGATGCCATAATTCCAGTGGTTGACTGTTGACATGGCTGTGAGCCCAGCTGTGCCCTGCGGGCTCTGTGTGTCCAGTCATTCAGGCTTGGAGCAATAGCTCTGCCTGGTGTCTCTTGAAGCTTTTATTTTTGGTTCTTGTTTCCCCTGAGAACTGCTTTGGTGAACGATTCTCCTGAAAGCACGGTCTCTAGGAAGCATGGATACTGGGATCGGCTCCGCCTCTTCCTTCTTTGGCTTTAGGAAATATGCAGGTGTCCCTGTTACACACTTTCTCCTCCTCCAGGCACTGAGGAGATTTCCCCAGGATACAAGTGCCTAGTCAGACAGAGCCTTCCAGGCATCAGAGAAGAGGCAGGAGCCTTGGTAATGGGAATGGGCCACCATTCAGACCACTCTCGGTGTGCCTTTCTGGAAAGTCCAGACAGCTTCGGAAAGCTCTCACCTGCTGTGTGACCCTATGGGAGTTACTTAGTATCTCAATGTTTAGTTTTCTCATTTATAAACGGGGACAGTGTAGCGAACCAGTGAAGCTTTAATAACTTAGGGCCACTGACAATAGTCTCTGGCAAGTGAGGCAGAAAAATGGATTGCTGAGTAAATAAACTAAGTGCTACCTTGACATCTACATAATGGATAAATACATTTGGAACCCCCAATCACAACTTCTCAAGTTTTAGGAACAGCACTTACAAAGACATGGTAACTGGATGTAAGACCCACACAATTCACTCACTTATATTTGGAGGTGGTCGACAAACACATTCAGATTCATTTTTTAACCTGGAAAGTTTCAAAGGATATAAGTAGAAACCATACCTGAGCCTAGAAGATTCCATGTCCCCTTTTAGAAAAAGTGCTTTCCAAGCTCCTTTATCCTCCTGAGGTTGACCCTGTGAACTAAAGGTTGCCTCTGTGAGGCTGTTCTGAGAAGAGCATTCTTCCTCTCAGTGCAGTTTCGGGTCTTATTTTCTGCACACTCACCCCCTTAACACTGCCTGGTCGTCCCTCCACTGAGAATCTGAATGAGAGAAAGGCCCTGCCAGCACCGCCCATGGCTATATTCCCAGCCCTGGAACAGAGGAGTTGGGAAAGGTTTGCTGAGTGCCTGAGAGAGAGTGGAGCGGCGGCAGTGTAAGACCTGGCTGAGCAATGTCCAACGACCACAGTTGTATAGGAAACCACTTATCCCAATGACAGAAGACCCCACGGGAGAGTTTTCTTCTGTATAAAGTTTCTCCTTGGGAAACGCCCACTTACAACAGGGCCTGGTCAGTGTTTTTCCATCAGTCTCATTAGCCCATGCTTCAAAAGGGTGGAAAGTAAGTACCCGGGATCCTTCTAGAGTAACTCAGAATTTCCAAGAAGCAGCTTTTGTACATAAGGCTTCAAAGAAATGAATTTGGCCTGGGCTGGCGCCTGTCCCGGCCAGATCTGAAGTAGCAGCACAGCCGTGGCTAATGCGCATGCGGCCCCACACACTTGTGGCTAATGTCCATGCGGCCCCACAGGTGCTTTGACTTACCAGCCTGGCTTCCCAGTAATTGCAATAAGACATAAAACAGAGGTCCTGGCTATCTGGGGTCATTAAAACAACTCACCCCCCCCAACCCGCCCCCTGCCACCAGAGGGTTAGCTCAGGTGTTCTAGTTGGACTGCAACTGAATTAAATGACTCCTTTCTGTTACCACATCCGTCTGCCCACCCAGCTTCGAGCCACACAGGTTTCTAGTAGCCTGTCGGGGCCTGTGGACCATGGAAGGTTAGACAGGAAGTTAAGAAAAGCCACAAAGACTTCGATGGGGCACGGAAACTTCCAGATTGGTTTTTAGATGCCTTGTTTTCTAACATTCCTGAGAAAACTGAGACTTAGTTATGCATCTGGTGATGGTGACAGACCCCAGATCCCTCTTATTCTAAGTCGGAGTGTCCTTCCTCTATCCCATGGACACTTTCTGCCTCTGCCTCTTGTCCCCAAAGAAGAGATTCAGGGTGACATTGGATCACCGAAGTCATTTTTAGTTTGAAAGTAGAGTGAGAAAATGTCTTATACTGCTCTTTAAAGTTGAGCTTAGTTTTAAAAAAAATCAGCGTAACCTTACTTCTTTATTCTTAGTTTCATTGATAAGGTGAATCTAGGGAGCCCTGGTAAATATCTGGAATGGCAGAGTAGGGGCCAGGGCTTGACAAAGTGTGGTAGTTCACATTTCTGCTCATTATCTTTGGTAGATGGCTCGAATATACCACGTTTGGATTTTAATTGCACGTACCTCCTGATTGCTTTTATTGTTATTTTTGAACTCTAAGAACTAACTCTGAGATGGATTGCTTATGAAGAGCAGACAAAACAAAACAATAAAAAACAAAACAAATAAAATCTCCAAACCTAGAAATGAACCCAAACTTATTTTGGCTCTTCTGTAGCCAGCTTGGACCAGAGAAAAATTTACTGTTGCTGTTTGTGATGAATAATAACACACACACACACACACACACACACACACACACACACCTTAAACAGTGACTTAAGGGCTTTCCCATATGCTAGAGGGGGGTCAAGGTCACCTCTGACCCAGAATATCCGTCAGATGACATATTTTCAGATAAACCATTCAGTATTAAAATGCTTCTGACAGCATATTTACTGCTAGGTTTGAGTCCTATAGACCAGTTGTTAATATGAAAATACAGCGAGGAGATGGCTCCACTACCACAGTAACGGGAAGGTAAGGCCCAGAGAGGAACCACATAAATAGTGTCCTTGTATTATGTTAATCCTTACAAGAATTCACAGCAGCATTTCATCCCAGCACTGCAGACCCCGGGGAAGTCGGAGGTGGCTTCGTCAGGCATGGAAATATATTCTTCTTGCCTGCGGATGCCAAAGTAAATAGAAATCAATGGAAGACAGCAAAGCACTGAAGTCATTCCAATAAGGGAAGTGCCTGTTCATTTCAGTGTTGCACTTAACATTGGTAAGGCCCAATAGTGGGAAATCACGTCCTGGGCTGCCTTCTGAAGTCACTTTGGCCATCACTTATCTCGTCTTTCTTTATTGCTGCAAAAATAGTGTTATAAATAATAAGTGCATCTAATTGTGATTCAGCTTTAAAGTAAGAAGGAGAATAGATGTTGTGTATGTTTGAGTGGTAAGTCTTGGGAACTTTTGCCTATAAAGGGTCTTATCATATTGTGCTTGGATCAAGTGACCTCTGTGTCACACACACGTGCACACACACACACACACACACACACACACACACACACACGCTCATCCATGTATATGTGTTTCAGAAAGTTCAAACGGTGCCTCCTGCTGTTTTCAAAACCAAGCAAGTATGTTTGAGGCCTGTTGGTAATTTAGAAGAGGAAGATATACCAGAGCCTAAGGTGGCCACAGGAAATTAGAAAAGTCTTGACTCCGCCAAGCAAAATGAATGGGACATTGTATCACTAAGTAATTGGAGGGGTGGGTCTGTGTTGTTGATGCTAAGCAGGTGTCCATAAATCAGCATAGATGTTTGTAATTAACCGTTGTTAGTGCTAATAAGAAAGGTTTTCAATAAGCTAACTTGCTTCTCCTTCAGCTAAACCTCTTAGAGTTCATAGCTTATCATTTCAATCCCAAATGGATGGAGAAGCTATTCTTTGGGGTTTCACTGAGTGTCATAAACTCAGATGTACTACTCCATTTTTTCCATCAATGAAACGCCCACACTTAGCCAACAGTGACTCATTCCTGGTCGGAGATGTGGTGTCCCACAGAGTTGGAACACCCACTTCAAAGCAAACTTTTCTTTTTAGAGGAATCACACAGTTTGTCAGTTCTTAAGGAAAAAGTTTTAGATGGCCTTGCTAGGTCAGGATAGCCTGTTCTGTGGAGAACCTGTCTCAAGGAAGTCATGCAATAGTCCTAGAGCATTTGTTCTCTGCTTCTCTTCAGAGAAGGCTGTTGAAGAAGAATCATATTCTCTTGATTCATTTATCAGATGTGTGGGAAAGTCTGAGTCATACAGTTTGGTTGCACCACACCTTGCAGGCCTGAGGCTGAGGACTGCTATTATTTAATCCAAATGTTTCTATAAAGGAGCAGTAATTTAGGACACTGTCGGATGCTGAGGAAATGATACAGCAGGAAGGTACTGGCTCAGTACTGAGGTCTGCTCTGCGTTCTTTCTGGAGAGCAACCAGGATCAAGGAGTGAGCAGGAGGAGGAGGAGGGGAGTCCTTCCGGAAACGAAATTGAGATATGAAGTATGTGCTGAGAGCGTTGGTGTGAGGCGACATGAAAGAGAACATAAGGCTAAATGCTCTGTCTGCTCTAGCAAAAACAAGGTGGTGTTTATTCCAAACCCATCGAAGTAGGAAAAAGTACTTCTGAGAATTTTTTAAAAGAAAGAACCTATATCATAGCCAGTCTGGATCTAGGCCAGTAGACTAGGACTAATAGAGTGAAGGGATGTAGCTCTACCATCTGTACTGGATCCTGGCTTACGATGCACCCTCTACCCTTGCAGGCCACACTCATCAGTAATACTGGAAGATTCCAGGGAGACTAGACCACAGCACTTTAGGTGGGCATCCGATTAATGCACAGGTTATAGTCATAGCAGGGTTCTCAAGGCCAGGTCAACATGACCAGGAGGTAAGGTTTTGAGCACTGAGCTGAATCTACTCCTTTTACATGCTTTAGAGATGATGTCGACGATGGAAAAGAGATAGGAAAGGAAACTCATTAAACTTGCCAAAGATGAGCCGTGGCCAGGCTGGCTTGGATGTATGACAGGAAGACATTGAGAGACCATGACACGTTTTCTCTTTTTAAAATGAGCTAACAGCCTTGCACTGAAGTGAAGGGATGATGTGTTCTGGCAAAAATAATTCGCTATCTCTAGAATGAGAAGCAGCGAGGCTTCAGCTGGTAACTTGGTTGGTGGGGCTAATCACCTTGAACAAGCATGCTTGCAGATTTCATGGGAGGAAGGTATTTCTCTCTCCTGACCTGAACTCTCTGAATGTGTTAGAATTCTAAGAAGGCCTTGTTATAGAGTCTGTTGACTAACTTGAGACACTGGCCACCCATCAGGCCAGGGTGCAGATCTCTAACTTGGTGTCCTTCTGCTTTGGATTCAAGATTTTTCCAGTAGTGAAAACCACCTTTCTGGAAACATTTGGGAGAGTGCCAAATGCCACACCACCAACTTCCAGCAATATATCTGTCTGTTGTTGTTTGGTTCTGGAAGCTTAAGCAGGAAGAACTCGTGGAGCCAGACTTCAGTGTAATCTCTCACAGGGATAGCTCTCACATTCTCTCTCCTATAAATTCCCAGCATAAGCCTCAGAAAGACTTCACCTTCTCTGTCAAACTCGTACATGGATAAGAGTTCTCACTTTAGGTGCTCCTTCCTATAGACAAGGGCACATAGAAGCAAATCAGAGAATCCTGGCATTTTACCGAAAGGTTCAATCAGAGGTCAAAGGCACAACAATCACGTACTACAAGCTTTTCATCACATAATATATCACATGGGGAAAATATTTGGGGCACCTTTCCTAATTCTTCTACCTGGTATTACATGAGCACATCTCATGTCTCTTTGCCTCAAAGCAATGATGCGTGCTCTTCTAAGGAAGTACTAAGGGCTTATTATCTCCCTGTTCCACTGCCAGAGTCACATTTTCTCTTGGTCTCCCCTTCTCAATACCCATCCCTCCCCCATTCTGTCTAATTTGGTTCTCAGTATACCACGCGGCTTCAGCCACTGCTTGATGAAATGGCCACAATAAATACAGAACTTGCTTCATGAATATCAAAAAGTGTTCGTTGTCTTCTTTATTCTTGGCATTGTGGGTGGGAATGAGCAAAAAAATATGAGGTGGCTCAGGTTCTCAAAGGGGAAGCAAGATGTCAATATACTACTGATGGAAAACAACTCACTATCAATATGATCATAGTGTAGCTGAGAAATCATGACGTTTAAAATAAAAGGATTTGGGGGCTAGAGCTATGCCTTAGAGGTTAAGAACACTGACTGCTATTCCTGAGGACCGGGGTTTGATTCCAAGCACCCATGTGGTAGCTTATAACTGTGTGTACCTCTACTTTTGGCCTCCGTGGGCACCAGGCATGCACACGACACACAGACATATACGCAGATAAAACACTCATACAGGTAAAATAATAATGATTTAAAATTTTTTTTAAAAAAAGAAAAGTAGAGATTGATATAAACATGAACTTCTGTCTCCCAGTTGCAAAATAAAGTAAATAAAGAATAGACCCCCATAACTAAGGAATTCTTTTTGGAAACCAGGATAATATACCTTTTAGTATAGAATAAAGGGAAATGTGTTTCAAATGAGAGAATGCTTGATCATAGAGGGCAGCAGGAGCTGGGAGTGGAGGAGCTGACCCTCTGAACCAAGGGAGGATGTTGAGCGCTGGAGCTAAGAACTGTGAGGAATCCAAGGTTAACTACCTCTGCTCACCTCCACGACCGGGGAAGGTCTCTTCCCAGAATTTCTTTAGTATTGTCTAGACTGTTATTGCTGAACACTAGGCTCATAGGAAGCTCATCATTTCCTAAGAAGAACCATGCCATTAAATGGCAGCTTTGATAATTAGAAGGCTTTACTTTGTGTTGATCTCAATTCTTTTTTCTTCTAACACTATTATTTTTAATTCATCCCCCTTCTGATCTCTGTGGCTAACAGGGAGATGTCAGCTCATGCAAACTAGAATTCAGCTGCCAGGCTGAGGATCTGAGCTTCAATCTGGGAGCAGTACATCCAGGAAGAGTGAGCAGATGTCCTGCTTTAAGGGAAGCCTTGAAGCTCTTGAGGCTATTTGAGGCAGAGAATAGTAGAGTCACTTCAGGTGTGAGCGTGATTGATACAAGACCATGTCAGGATGCTGGAGAGGACATTTTGGAGATAAGAAAGAGTGTGGAGGGAAGTTCAAAGATTGCAAAGTGAATGCTAAACTGTGACATTGAACAAATTCCATTTACTGATGAGACTTTTCTCGTCTCACAAATGAGCTAGGTGCTGGGCATGGCGGTGGCACACTTCTTTAAACCCAGCACTTGGTAGACAGAGGCAGGTGGGTCATTGTGAGTCTGAGGTCAGCTTTGTTCACATAGGGGGTTTCAAGCCAGCCAGGGCTGCATAGTGAGACCCTGTCTCAGAAAACAAAGCAAAACAACAAAAACAAACAAACAAACAAACAACAACAACAACAAAAATGATGGAGATGACCTCACAAGGATCTTTCCACTTTGCTACTCTGTGGTTCTCTGGCTTTGGAACTAAGAAGGGGCATTTGCAGAGCAAGGAAAGTTTGAATTATTGTGAGGAAAGGTGTAGGGGCCTAGAACGCCAATGGGAAAAAATTTGAACCCAAGAACATTATGGAGTGGACTCAAAGGCCAAGATGATGTCTTCACTCTTGAGACCAAGAGAAAACAAGATGAACTGAACCCAATTCCTGGGTCTGGGGCATTGACGAAGCATAGATTTCAGATTTAAAGAAAACTTTTCTTCAGCAAAACTAGTTGGGAAGGAAGGAGGCTTAATGGTGTTTAACGTGTGGAATTTGAGAACATTCAGACATGAATGGAAAGCTGGGGTAATCGGTGCAGGTAGCCAGGAAACAGGTTTTTTTGGGAGTCTCCAGATGGGTGATGCTTCTAAGGAAGAATTAAACCAGGGAGGATGTCACAGGGGTGAGAATGGGAGGGACCTGCTGAAAGGGGAAGAGAAAGAGCTGTGGGCAAATGAGAGGGGCATCACAGAAGGAAGGAGGCAGGTTCAGGAAGATGCGGTGGTGTGGGGGGGTGGGGGAGGTGGAGGGAGCAGCAAGGGAGTGGGATTAAAGAGTCGTCTCTGGAAATGGCTGAGGTTAACAGGGCTGGAAACCACTTCGTAATGAACTAAGGAAGGCAGCCATTCATTCAACAGAAAATTATTCACCGCGTCTCAGGGACAGTACTAACATGCTACTTGAACTAAGCAAGAAAAGTAGTTTGAGAATTACCATGAGTGATTTGGATTAGATGGCTGGTGTGTGAAAAGTCCTGTCAGCAAAGACACCAGCTAGGACAGGCCCTGGGGTGGGAGAAAATTGAGATGTGTGAGGAACACCTCAGAGGGCAGAGACATTTTCTGAGAAGAACTTACATCAGAAAGCTTTCAGACAAGACCAGGGCAAGAAATTTAATTGTATCCCCGGTGTGTTCCTAGGTACGTTGGAAAGGGGTGGACTTAAAGTGTGTGTGGGTGGTGTTGACAGGATGTAATTTGTTTAAAGAATTGTCCTGTCTACCTCTTGGGAAATGACCACATTGGAAGGTAGGTGGAGGTAGGAGCCAATGGGGAGGCTACTCAAACAGCCCAGAAAAAAAGCTGGTGGTGGTTTAGAACAGGTGGTGGTAGTGGAGATGAAGGAGAGAGATTAGATTTGGGATGTGGTTCTGAGGTAAAGTTTATAGAATTTATCGATGGCTTAGATGGAGAAAAAGAATATATTATGTTTATTTTTAAACAGGGTCTCACTATGTCCCCTGGGCTGGCCTTGAACTCACTATGTAGACCTGACTGGCCTTTTGCAGAGGCTGTCTTTCTGCCTCTGGACCACACACCCAGCTCAGTTTCCTCTTTTTCCTTCTAGATTAAATCTGAAGGTCATGTACACTGATTCATCAAAAATTAGCAAGGCAAAAGGGAATCCCCACTTCCAACTTGATCCTCTGTAACGTCTGTCCTACTGTGTGAAAGATACAGTCCCAGTCTTATTCACTTGGTAAGTGTCCTGAGTACTGTGCTAAATCTAAAGTCGTGAGCAGGACAGTCTCTTCCTCATTGGCTGTAGGTCTGAATGACATAGGTTATGGCTTACATATTTATTACACAGTTCATCCATGACTACATATGATGAGAAAGGCCAACAGAGACATGTGCACAATGGTGAGAAGCAAAATAGCAGGCAGCTATAGCCTGGGGAATCAGGAAGCCTCCCTTAGAGTGTGGTATCTGAGATCTCTGAAGAATGATGACGGAAAAACTGACAAGGCTTGTGCTAAGAAAAAGACACTGAGACCCAAGGAACACAAAAATGGCAGCGTCACTGAAGCCAGGGGAGAAGGAATGATATTAGAGGCGTGACCAGTCAGTGGTTGACCAGATGGTACAAGCCTTCGTTGTTGTTGTTGTTGTTGTTGTTGTTGTTGTTGTTGTTGTTGTTGTTGATAAGGATCTTGGCCTTTAGTCCAAGGGTAATAGAAAACAATGATGTGATTAGATTTTTAACAATGTCTCTGACTATAGAAATGAGAATAGATAGTCTTGACTTTCACATTTAGGGACTCTAGTAGAAAGCATGGGGGTAGGCTAAAGCCTGAATCATGAGAACAAAGTTCGTGATGGACCTGAGCCACAGAGTATGTCACAGTTACCTTTTCAGATCTGCACATTTCAGAAAGAACACATTTTCTTTCTAGTGACTTCAATCAGCTGAATTGATATGCCATACTTTCATACTTCCCTTCTCTTTAAAGGCACCCATTTAAACAGCTCTCAATTTTTACTATCACAAACAATACTTTTCCGGGATATCTCTGAACATTTATCTTAGCTCTCCAGAGATTGAGAAGTAAAAATGCCAGGTTAGAGTACAGGAACATTTTTTACATTTTATTAGATTATGAAAAATTGCACTGAAAAGATATGATGCCAATTTTGAGTAGTGTTTGAAGGAAACATGTTGAACTGGAGTGTAAAGCAGAACCAAGAGTGTAGAATCATGACAGCCAGCAAGGAGCTAGAACAGTGATGCTGTGGTAAGCCGCTGGGCTCTTGACCTCCCTGATGGTGTTGATTGGAGTTTTCCTCAAAGTCAGAATTTCCCATAATCCTCAGAGGGGCAGCACTGGTCTTTTGACTTGCAAATTCACCTAAACAGTCACCACCTGAGTTTCTATTGCAATCACCATATGCAGACTTCTGAGATGCTGGTGGCCAGAGGCTAGAATCCCAGGTGGGTTCTCCTTGGTTAACCTCTTCCTATCCCTCAAGAATCCCAGCAGTGTGGCATTGGGGTAGTAGCCCAACAGTAGAGCTCTTGCTTGACATGCACAAAGCTCTGGGTTCTTTTCTCCAACACCAAAAATCAAATAAATCCAGCACTTCCCACCTGCCAAACAAGAGTGTTCTTCTCAACTCTAGAGCAACATGCCCTGCTTTCCTTTGCCTCCCGGGCCAAACAAGCCAGGAGCGTCTTGGCCTCTGTCATCCCTCACAAACAGGTACTTCTCAGCTTTGGTCCTGCTCCCTCTGGCCTGCTTCCAGACTCTTTCCTCCATGATTTTATTTTTCCCCATGGGCAGAGATTTTTATCTGGCAGCTCCCGACTTAGAATCGCCAGCCCCAGCACCTCCCAAGTTTCAGGCTCGTCCCTGCAACATCCCTGCAACGTGACTGGCCCAGAGGGGTCGATTCCCACTTCCAATTTGTGCCCTCATTCCACCCCCTGTTTCTCCTGTTTTGGTGAAAGACATTTCTATACCTCTGACTGGGGATAGGAAGAACCTCTGAGTCCTCTGGAATTCCCCTCACCTTCTCAGTACAGTCTGCTGACAGGCTTAGTCATCTCTCCTCTCCACACAACAAATGGAGAGCTTTTTTAAAAAATGAAATGTAAAGCAGACCATTTTACTTGTTTGGTTAAAGCTATCAGAGGCTTCCTGTTTGGAATTTGGAAATAAAAATGGGGCCAAGCACCTTGGCCTGTATGAGGCCTTCACCAACCTCCTGCCTTCTGCACCCTTGGTTGGTTTCTGCAGGCTTGGTTTTGCACTCCCTTTCATCTCCTTGGCTCCTAGTAGGGCTGTGATCTGCTTCCTTCTCTACCGGGAACGTCCTTCCCCATTATCTACATGTAGTCAGTCTCTGTGACCGCCTTACACTGTGACTCAGTGTCCCCCTCAGGAAGCCTCCCGTACAACTCTACATAGCAACAGCTTCTCTAATTTGGTCCTCTATCAATCATAGCTCCATTTCCCTCTCTACTTCTTTGCCTTCCCAGAATTACAAAGGAAAATTCATGAAACATGGCATCTCCTGCATACTGTTCACATGGATTCTTCACTATTAGTAGGATTTAATATGTATTTATTAGTCTTATTCTGATAAACAAGTGTCACTTTTCTGTCTGGTAAATCACTGATAATGTAATTCATTGTTATTTACCATACTTACCATATTTACCAACCTACCATAGTAGGTTCACACCTGAGGCCTGTGAGGTCCCAAACTACAAGTTCCTGGCAAGGTTTACAGTACATGTGTTTTCTCTTATGAAACAGGCCTTGATAACAATTAGAAACTGTTTGGTTACCCCACAACCTTCATACCATCATTGTACCCGTGGGCATATCTTGCCATGCTGGTCATTATGGTAGTTTACAGAGTTCACAGCTGGGCAGGACTATTGATGATTCCCCCACCCCACTCCAGCACCTTATACAACATTTTCCAATACCGTGAAAGCTAGCCAGTAGGAAAGAAACCGACCTGATCGTTTCATGTTCTCTGACAGTATACATGGTATCTTACCATCAAGTTCTGGTGAGCAGCCAAGAGCAGTGACTGTATCCTGTATTGTTTGGTGGCTTCTGGGACACTTCTGACCAAGAATTCAGGGGGAGGTATCCTCCACTTGGCTCTGAGCCTTTTATTTGGCAACATATGGCTCCAGAATGAGCGTGATCCCCTGGGTAGGGTATTAACCAAACCACATTTCAAATGTTATGCTCTATCCTGTATTAATGTCTATGGAGTGCCTTTTCTGTTGGTTCTGGAGTTCCACATGAAAACATTGTTTAGTTAGCTCTATGAAGCTGTACAAAGACCTTTGGAGGCTTGCTGTGAGAGATGTGCTGTTTGCTTTGGGTAGTGGTTCTCACAGGGAGGTCTCCGGGGATTGAAAGTGGTCTCTGTTTAGGCTCCACATCCTCCCTCTTTGGAACAAGAACAGTTCTCTCTCATCTGAGTGCAGATTGGGACACTCTCTGCTGCCATCCTTCCCACACTGTAAACATTAGCAAAACATCGTGTAGCTGATGAATTACTCAGTTATTGGCTCTCCGAGGAATTTAAATTGCTAAATTTATAAGTCAGCACAACACATAGTAAGAGTTCCATGACTTGTTATTTGACCCCCTCCCACTTCTGGGCTCTCCAAGTCTTAATCTGTAAACTCAAATCTTCTGTACTCCTGACTCCTGAGTCTTTCTACCCCAACCCATATGGAGCAGGATGGAGGAAGAGAAGAGGAGAAAGGAAAAATGAAAAAACAAAACAAATAAAACCTCCCGTGACCTGAAATGACACCCATGGACACTGTGCTTATAGAAGAAAGAACTCAATAAAACTTTTCTAAACAGAGGAAATCTAGCCTTTAAACTTTATCCTTCAGGACAACAGAGACTCCGACCCTAGTTCCTAGTCTGCCAAATGTCCATTCTTGTTTGGACATGGGAGGCTCTGGGTAGTCTGATTTTATTGCACTGAAAGGAAAACCTAAAACAGATTTGTCTTAACAATGGCCTGACATATCAAAAAGCTAGAGTTATTGAAACAATGTGGTGTGAGAGTGAGACCAGATATAGAGACTAATCAGACAGACCGGGAAACGGATCCACACAGACACTAAAATGTTGTTTGTGCCAGAGATGCAAATCATGAATAAACAAAAAGGTAGAAAATGGACCTACTCCATTGTAAAAAAAAATCCTTATCTTATACCATATGCAAACATAAATTCCAGGCCATTAAAGACCAAAATGTAAATAAGGTAATTCTAAACATATGAGAAGAAATACATAAATATTTTTGGTATATGAAAGACTTTTCTTTTTAAAAAGACACAAACCCACACTATAGAGTAAAAGGGACTGGAATTTGATACAGTTAAATTAAGTTTTTGTGGAAAACATTGAAACTGAAACAAATTCCTAAACCTACTACAAACAAAGATAAAACACAGCTGAAAAAGGCAAATGATTCTTTTTTCTTTAATAAATAAATGGTGAGAAAACAAGAAGAATGGGAACTATTAGGAACTAAAGGGGACTTGAGAGCCATGGCAGCTGAAAGAAACACATAGACTTTGTTTAGATTCTGACCCAAAGAAACCGAGTGTGGAAAGAGTGCTGTAGGTCATGATGTTAGAGAAGTTTGAATGTAAAGTGGCTAGTATGTTGTTGTAAAAAAAATTATTGTCAATATTCAATGAATCATAGTGAGATTCTGCTGTATGGTGGACAGAGAAAGGTATATAAGGTGTGAGGAGACAGGAACTAAAGCTTTTCAGCTGGGGAACTCCTTTTGGCTAGAGGTCTTTCAGCTAGAAATCTTTTTCAGGCTGAGGAGTTGGTGAGGCAAGAGGTGGTGGCTGTGGCTTACTCTGCTTCTTTGGTCTTTCAGCTTTCACCCCAATATCAGGCTCTGGGTTTTTATTATAAGACCATTTAAGATTCATGTTGTACCTGGTGTCCAACTTGTGGGGCATGAATTCACAAAAAAGCTGCTTGCCAGTGGCAATTAGCAGGCATAGACCCAGCAGAAATGGTAGTAGCTTTAACTAATGATGAAATTGACAACTTTTGGGCAGAAAATAAACCTTGGCAAAGAGCTTGCAGTAATTTTTTGGGAGATATTAACAACAAATATCCCAAAAGCAACTGAATTAAACTTATAAAGAGAACTAACTGGATCCTGCCTCGCATTGTATGAGAAACACCAATATCTGGAGCCCCTACATTTTATGCTGATGCAAACCAAAAAGGAAAGGCAGGTTACAAATCATAAAATTTAAGTAAAGTGGTTCAAAGTCCTTATAATTCTGTCCAAAAAAAATCAGAATTATATGCCATTCTGGTGGTATTAATGGATTTTTCAGAAACTCTCAACATAGTTACAGACTCTCAGTATGCAGAAAGAGTGGTCTTACATATTGAAACTGCTGAATTTGTTCCTGAGGAGTCAGAATTAACTTTACTATTTATTCAGTTACAAGATATAATCAGGAACAGGAATCATCCCTTATATATAACTCACATTCCATCCCATAAGGGTCTCCCAGGACCTCTAGCACAAGATAATGACAAGATTGACCAACTATTGATAGGAAATGTGCTGGAGGTCTCAGAATTTCATAAAAAAAATCATGTCAATAGTAAGGGTCTAAAAAAGGATTTTTCCATAACCTGGCAGCAAGCCAAGGAAATATTGAGGAAATGTCTTACTTGTTCTTTATACAATCAAACTACCAGCAGGATATAACCCAAAGGGTACTCAGAGGAATGAAATCTGGCAGATGGATGTGTTTTATTTTGTAGAATTTGGAAAATTGAAATATGTACACCACACCATTGATAACTATTCAGGATTTCAATGGGCAACTGCTCTGAGTTCCAAAAAGACTGATTCTGTAATCATGCATTTGCTAGAAGTTATGGCCATCATGGGCATACCTGTACAAATTAAGACTGACAATGCTCCAGCATATGTCTCTGGTAAAATGAAAAAGTTTTTTGTTTATTACAATATAAATCATATTACAGTTATACCACACAATCCTACAGGCCAAGCAGTCATAGAAAGATCAAATTGAACTCTAAAGGATATGCTAAATAAACAGAAAGGGGTAACAAAAAACCCCAGAAACAGATTACATAATGCTCTATTAACTTTGAATTTTCTTAATGCTAATGAGAAAGGAACAACAGCTGCAGAGAGACATTGATTAATAGAAAAAAAATACAGAATTAAATCAGCCTATATATTTTAAAGATGTGCTGATCTCAGAATGGAAACCAGGATATGTATTACATTGGGGATGAGGTTTTTGCTTTTGTTTCCAAGAAGAAAAGCTATGGATACCATCAAAATTGATGAAGGTTCAATTTGAACAAGAGAGACCTCTTA
>CABHPQ010149769.1:0-21186 GCA_902168405.1 Peromyscus aztecus
GCAGAGGTTATTTCATCCGTTTTCTCATGTAAACATTTTTCTGGTGCTGACAGCAGGATGAGGAGAAGGGTGAGGGGGAGTGTGTGAAGGTTAGCCAGCTCATGAGTGACTAAAACAAAACTTGACCCCAGGTCTGTCTGAATCTGGAAATTGCTCTCTCTCAACCAGTGCACTTTATTGCCCGACAATGAAAATCAATGTGTTGAAAGGTTTTAGTCAAAATTGCTTTTACTGTGTAAGAAATGGGAATATTGGGACCTACAAACAACCTTGAAAGCACTGGAATTTCTAGCTACTCTTTTTCCAAGTGGTAGCTTACTGTCTTTAGTGATTTACGTTTTTATCCTTTACAACTGACTGACAATATTTGAATATCTGCTTGCAAATGTGACTGAGAATAACTATGGAAAGCTGAGCTCTCAGATCCCCCTTTCCTCCTCAGTGGAAACAAAGCAGGCATTCGGACTGCTGAAGCATTTCAGTGAGCATTCTGATTTCAAGTCAGATTAACTTAGTTTAAAGACATCTGAGGAAAGGCTTTGTGTGCTAGTTATGCTAGGGTGAAAACTACATGGCTGTTGTTTGGAAATATTTGGTCATTATACTCTTCACATTTCAACAATGACCTAAAGAGAGGAGTGCTATATTAATGTGCATGAGATTTATTGCAAGCATATTAGTAAGGAGAACTGCACCTGATACTTTTGCAAAGGCATGTGAATAATTTAGGCTTCCTACTGTATTTTCTTTCGTGTAATTTAGCAGCAACCTGAAATTGCTTCCATATACAAAAAGGTGACAACAGTGTTTCCTGAAATGGACTTGTATACAAGGATTTTGTTCTTTACATAAGAATGGAAAACTGGGCATTAGCAGGACAACTTATTTCCCCTGTTTTATTAAAAGCAGGCACTGCTGTCTCCAATATAAACAAATAGACATTGTTTTTTAAACTTCTCTTCTTTGTTTTGCTGCCCACAGCTCTGCATTGGTGCACAGAAGAGAAAACTGTGCAGAATTCTGGGAACTGCTCTTGATTTTCTGAGAACAGTCCCCTCAGTGTGCTGTGTGCAGGGCTCTCAGTAGCTCCAGTCCATGAGCTCAGGTTGCTACACTCAGCACAGCCATACACATCTGTGATTCCATGGTGTGAAGAGAAGGATCATGGATGAATATATTTGGATATGTGGCCCTCCCTGGAGGCTGCTTTCCACTCACTGGGCTACACCTTTAAAGGAAACCGACTCGCTCGCAGCAGCTTTAATTTGCCAATATTTGCTTAGTTCATGATAGTACCTCATGCCCATCTATGGGCAGCATAAACTGAATTGATGGTTTTAAAAAATAGTTGGAGAGAACATGAAGTTGGTTGAGCAGGCAAGTGGTGGATCTAGGGGTAGTTGAGGTTGGAGATGAATATGATCAAAGTATAGTGAATTTTATGAACCTACAAAGAACTAATAAATATGAGGGAAAAAAGAAGTTAAAGGCATCTTATATCTGTTTCCTAAAGATTTTACCTTATGAATTCTGCCCACCAGTGTTCTATTTAGTGTCAAAATTCAGGTGATGATCAAAAGGATGTATATTTGTTAAATATTAGTGAATAGTTTCTCCCACTGAACATTATTAATTATTTATATAGTATTGTATCATTCATTCAAGAAATTTTTTGGAGACCAATAGTGAAGAATATGGAAATTTTTATAGCATTGGAGAGAGTTTTTAAATTTTGAGATATTAAAAATAAATCTACATGAAATGCATATTAAAAATTGTAAAGTTGGCAATAAAGATGAATAAGTGCAATTTTAAGGTTTTTAAATTTTTTATCTCCTAGTATTTAAGAGAAGAAAATGATGAAGCCTTAGTTGACTGCCCTGGAACTGGCTACATAGCCCAGATGGCCATTGAGCTCACAAAAATCTGTCTGCCTCTGTCTCCCAGTGATGGAAGTGATTAAATTGTGTGCCATAGTGCCAGGTTTAGTTTCTGTTTCTTATCCTTAACGTATTTAAGCACAAAAGGGATTATCAGATTCTAAATAGTAACATTACTTAGATAGTGTCATGTTCCCATAACTTTAAATGCCAACTATATTATACTTTTGTGGAATGAACATTTTCCCAAATTAGTAAGAAGGCAAGATTCCATTTACAGAAATTCATTTTATAGTAAATCTTGAGATTATATAATATTATAATTTCTCTGATTTTAAGCAAAATCAGAGAAAGAAAATTGTACATGTAAGTGTGGTGGTAAGAGACAAATGGGATATTGAGTGACAGTTTACAGACAGACTTAGAACCACTCAAATCTATTAAGTGCCATATTCAAGAAAGATATAGAGACATTTTAAAACAATCCAGGATGAGAGTTGAGCTGACAGATATGAAGCATAAACATTGGTGTAGATAACAATGTGTGTCAGGTAAGTGTAAACACATGGGATTATACAGCAATGTGTATCAGATAGATATATACAGGTGTTTGTATCAGATAAATATACACTCATTCAGTAGTGCAAAATAATGCATATCTTATAGGCATACACACAGTTTTATAATGTATATCAATTAGGTGTACACAAAGGTATATACAATAGCCTGTAGCAGATATACACAGCAACGTGTAGTAGGTGTTAACACATGGGTGTACATAGCAATGTGTATCAAGTAAGTGCAATGGAAAACAGACAGTGTGCTGTTCACAGCCTTCTTTACAGACCTATGTCTATTACAGTTTCATTTGGTTGGCCAAATATTTTTTCCCTCAAAATATCCAAAACAGTGCAAATATTAGATACAAAAATTGAACAAATTTTAAGACAGAAATGTAGCTGAAGTTTTACTGTGTCCCACCTGGTCCGCAGCCACTCAGACCCAAGTAAACATACAACTTATATTAATTAAAACTGCTTGACCATTAGCTCAGGCCTACCATTGACTAGCTCTTAAATTTTAACTCAGCCCATTTCTATTAATCTATATGTCGCCACGTTTTCTGTGGTTTTAACTGTGTGCCATTATATGTTGCTCCCTGGATGGCAGGCTGGCGTCTCCTGACTCAGCCGTCCTCTTCCCAGAATTCCTCTTGTCTGCTTATCCAGCCTATATTTCCTGCCTGGCTACTGGCCAATCAGTGTTTTATTAAACCAATGTGCAAAAACATTATTCCACAACACAGAAATAATTGATGGATTTTAAGTAAAGACAAAGATTCTGTACAGAAAAGTAATATAAAACAAAAACATCCTGTAGATTTTGTAATGGATTTTCTGTTATCTTAAACAGTTGCTACTTTGGATAAGCAGCATGCTTGGATATGTACTTCCCAAAACACAAGAGAAAGGAGATCTGGTTAGGTTTGGTCCTTGCAATGTGAAAAGAAAGCAACTGCCCTCCCCCCTAATCTGTGTAAATGAGCCAATATCTCTGCATATCATTGCTATAAACAATGGCTCTTGCAGGATTTCTGGTTGACCATGGATCTGATCTGGAGTCCAGTGGACCTGTAACTGACCTTTAATTCTATCATTCAAACAATGAAAAAATAAGATTGTTTGGACTCATCTGTGTCAGGGAATGGAGAAGCTATGGAAGAATATATAAAGTTTGGTCACAGATAAATTGACATTCTCAAAGAAGTTTTAAGGAGACAAAAAATAGCAACAGTTGTAATTGAGACTAAAAACTCTTACAAGCCAGTATTATAAGTCAAAATTTCAATATAGGGCAAAAAAGAATTCCTCCTGATAAGAATATTTGGACAACTCCCCCAAGAACCCCAAGAATGCCAAAATTGAAGATCAAAAGTTAACAAGGGAGCCAAAATTGATAAAAGAAACAAAAAGAATGTAAAGATTTGATAATAAATGGATATAGGAATGGTGATATCAAAAGATACCTGGGTGTAATTCACAATGAAAAATGTGTCTTTATGTATAATCAATAGTCTGATTAAAAATTAAAATTATGTAGCTATACATGCTAGAAGATTCATAAGAATGTTAATGTGTTTATTTGTAGTTACTATTCTCAAAACACTTTATATTCTGTGAAATTCATTACATAACTGATGACCAGAGAGCGAGTGAATCATAAACACTAAAGGATAAGCAAAGATTTCAGCATATTTGAAAAAGAGAGATTTCATTTGGCTAGCAGATCCAGGATGAAGTTGGAGGAAACACAGAACCTGAAAATTATTCTCCATGAATGAAGGCACAATGAAACCAGGGATGGTGAAGCAAATGAGTGTGAATTGAATGAGAACAGTTTGATCCTGTATCTTCAGGAAGATCTAAGAACTACATGATTATAGGCAGATATTTCTCAGAGACTTATGATTAATTATGGAATCTGGGCCTTAGTTTAAGCTTGTTTCCAACCAATTATTATTATGAAACCTTGGCCTTAGCTTAGGCTTGTTCCCAACTAGCTCTTATAACTTAAATTAATCCTTTTATAGTAATGTATGTTCTGCCATGTGGCTCCGTATCTTTCCTCCACACGGTACACCCATCTCCTTCCCATTTCGCTGGTGAATCCCTCATACCAGCTTCTTCCTCTGAGTTCTTCTCTCTCCCCAGAAGTCCTGCCTACCCTATTCTGACCAGCTAGTGGACGTTCAGCTCTTTATTAAACCAATCAGAAGGTGCCTTTGCAGAGACCCATCTTCACAGTGTACAAAAAGATTATCTGACAACATGTGGCTATAGGTAAGGCAGTGGCTGCTCACACTGTTTAAATGTTCGGTACAGAGAAAGGGTTTATTTAATATGTCTGGTGTTAGGAATCTGGTGAAGGTTCTTCATACACCATGCACTGAGGAGTAACAGGGAACAAAAACAGTAGGGTTGCAGCCAAGAGGGACTGATGTGCGAGTCTTTGTAGAAAGTCTACTCACATCGAGGCTGAGGAAGTCACTGTGGAAACAGAGAGAAGGTAAAGAGGGCCAACAAATCTGGCCAGCCACTGGATGTTAGTTTATCACCCCCAGGAAGTGGCAGTGTGCCCTCAAGCTAGTTCCTCATTCTGGTGCCATCTTTCTTGCTTAGTAAGATAGTTTATGGTGTTTTCCTTCTACCTGTCTCAGAGAGAGATGCTGTCCGAATCGATTACACATATTTCCCTGAAGTAATCTAAAATGCTTTAATTCTTTGGAGAGGGACAACATGCAAATGCAATTATTCATTATGTATAAAAGAGGAATGCAGGATGATGGATGTGCTCACCCAACAAAGAATATTTAGACAAAAGAAGCCATGCAATCAATATGGTATGTAATGTGGACCACTAAAGACACTGACAGAAGAGTGATGAACGGAAGGAAAATGGATGGAAGAGAAGAATGCATTAATTGGGGAGCTAAGATGAGGACTGAAGGTCATGTGGTTTCTGTATGTGAAAATTTTCAAGAGAAAATGTACTTCAGCCTCACCATTCACTATCAGGAAGTAATAAGAAAATGCTTTAAATGGGAATTTAAGGTCATTTGTTAGATTTTTGAAAAGAGATATGAAAACAGCTAATTATGTAGGTGTACATTCTGAATTTTAAATCGTAAGTAATCAACACATATACAGCTTTATAGAATAACATATCATTTTAGACAGCAAGTCCAAAGGCTGACTAATGTGAGAGAGGACATGATGGGCAAAGGTTGAACAAAGCAAATCATGTTTTACTTAGATAGGAATAGTTCTGGGGTGCAACTCCCAGCATGACGGCTGTAAGTAGTGATGATGTCTTATATACTTCAAAATTTCAGATCAAAGGATGCTGTGTTTTTCCATACAGAAAGAAGAAAAGTTTTAATAATACATGCTTAACCAAATTTAAGCATTACATAATACTTTACACTGAAATAGCACATGTGATAAATTTATGCCACACCACCCCTATAGCTGCAAAGTTAAAGTCACTAAAGTTGGGTTGGCTTTTGATCAGGATTAGAATTTCATTAGGTTGGTCTTTTAGGCCTTCCCTATCCCTCTCTTGAAAGAGTGGTCCCAGTTATAGGCTGTGGTGAGACTGACTGGGAGATACTCAGAGCCCAAGAGTCAGGTTACCATCAGACTTTTAGCTGGTACGTGTGCACTAAACAATGTAAGGAAAGAATTCTAACAGTGAAACTGGATCTTCAGAAAATATCCTTTGCTTCTTACAGTCCAGAATTAAGGGTTGGATTGACATGGTATTTATCACAGATCAAGTGTGTGGTGGGCTGTTGGGAATAAAATGGGTGGTGTCACCGTTTGACAACAGGTGCTGTGACCGAGGGCAGGCAGAAGAGTTGACGTTCTTTTTAATTGTATATTTTTTAGAAATAGTCTTTCTCTGTAGCTCCAAATTCACAGTGCAATCTAACCTACACTCAAACTTATGGGCAGCCTTTCTGCCTCAATCTCTGTAGTTCTGGAATTACACCGTAAGGAACTGTACCTAGCTAGGAGGACTGATTTTGATCAGGTTAGAAATTAATTAGATTGGTCTTCTAGGACTTCCCTCTCCTTATAGCAGAGCTTGACCAAACTAGTCATGTGACCTCTTTCCTCCCTAGAATGTCTTTAATGAATTTCTTATCAGAAAATCATACATTTTAAGGCTAAAACAAATTCACTGATGTTCAAGGATGTCAGAATCACAGGAAGGAAATCTAGTGGTGAAAGCTGAACTTGGAGCTCTTTTTGAAGGTACACATAGTCTCTGATACAGTGTCTGTGGTGGTTGCCCAGTCAGATGAGTGGGATAAATCCAGACACAGAAGAGAGAGTGAGGCTGAAGGTGAGACATTGAAAGAAGGCTCAGCTAACTCTGAAATCCTACAAACAGCAAAGCATTGCAACAGAATGCTTCCCTGAGATCAAGCAGGAGGGTTGACATATTGCTGATGTCATTCTACCAAACCAGCTCTGTGTTTGTTTAATTTCATTGTTATTTGTTTCTATATTTATTGAGACTTGATCTTACTGTTGTAACCCATGCTGTTCTCCATTCAAACTCATGATCTTCCTGCCTCAACTTCTGAACGCTGAGATTACACAGATATACCACAAAGCAGCTGTGTTTCTGCTTGCACTATGCAGTGTGGCCCCAGATGTTACACATTAGGCATCTTCATTCAACAAGTATAAAGCATCTTCTCAGATAAAGCCACTGAGACTCAGTAAGAAATGTGAACTCTGAGGAGCCGGTTGGTCTTTCCTACCCCAGGGTGCCAGGAAATGAGGCTGATTTGTAGGAAAGAAAAAAAAAACCTCAAAGGGGTTCCATCTTCTTAGCCAGAGACAAGTATTAAATGAAGAATTTAATTTCAACTGAGAATTGCCAAGCCCTGGTATTTACTGATGACATGATTCCGTTCTTAGCTTTTTGTGCTGGTCAGCTGAGTATCTACCCTTTGCTTTGTGTCTTTGCTGTAGTATGAGCTGATTGCCACTTAGGTTTCTTAGGGCATCTCAAACTTCATTCGCCTCACTTATATTGTGGTCAGCTGTGCACAGATGGAAGGATGCTCTTGGGATTAAAGGACATGAATGATATTGTAAAACCCATAAAGTACCAGAAAATCAACAATGAGGAAATTATGATACTCGGGGCTGTGGGGGAAATCAAACTAATCAAAGGAGAATGGTTCCTGGCAGCGGGTAATATTAACTTGTGGACAAGCTTTAAAAGGATAGTAGAATTAGTTCTGTGCCGTTATAACCTTTGCTTGGCCCACCCAGAAATGAAAAGTCTATACCTGGCAAGCAGAAGGACTTCCATGCTTTTGCTCCATTTTAATTTCTCTTTGTCTGAATGCAGATACAGTGAGAGAGATAAATGAGAAGAGAAGTAGATCTGTATGTGTGACAGTAATAGCTGTGGACGGTTGGTTCTCTGCCTTTTCAATATCGAGAGAACATCACGGAGGACTTAGTCACTCTGCTAGCATAATCAGTTTCAACTTCGCTCTGGCTCACAAACTCCAAAGCATTCTTCAGTCAAACGCTGATTTTCTGTTTCACCTGCAGCATTCTGTCTCTAGGCTTCTTCTTTCCAGAGTCAGTTCACTAAGTGAGCCAAGTGGGAAACAGAAAATGGGGTTGTCCCCTTGCTTTGAGAAGGACGCCAGGGCATGAACTGAGTAGAGGCAATTGCTGGAGGGTCACTCTGAGATGCTGACATTGGACATGCTCAGGTGACTCTGGGATTTTTCCATTTTTCAAAAGAAGTATCTGACTTCTTTTCTAAAAACAAAACAAAACACAAATGTTAATCATTTTATCTGGAGACTTCATTGAAGAGCAAATAAGATAATTGATGAGATTACATTAATTAAGCAAGAAAAATATTGACAACACATAATTTAGGATAATAAACACCACCAACTTAAAAAATTACATGAGTCAGAATTGACTACAACTTGTTCATTTTCTAAGTTGCACATGTTCCGGTCAAGAGTCATTTCTTAGTGTAGGGTATATCTCAATACATTAAAGGGGTGATATACAGGTGTGTTTAAGTATGGCAATAAAATCAAATGGAACCAACTACGTTTATGTGAGAGGAGCCTTGTGGCCAATATCTCACTGCAGCATTTCTTTACCTTCTCATCTCATTCATCTTTAATAAGACAAAAGTGAGGCACATGGACTTCTCTCCGAATCTGCAGCGTCAGCACGTTTGTTAGGAGCAGTCATGGAAGATCCGGGTGAATTTTCAGTACTGGAAATTTGACAGGGAAATTCACAGTCAATAGCCTTGTAAGAGGATGCTCAATTTGGCTTAATCGGTAGTGCCAACTGCTTCTTGCAAGTAATAGAATATTCTTTCTACCCAAAAAAAAAAAACAAAAAAAAACCCGAAAAAACAAAAAACAAACAAACAAACAAAAAAACCTGCTTCTAACAAAGGAGGCGGGGCAGTGAATGTTTAGAAGCTAGCTAATCACTACTGTATCCAGTGAGGGCTAGCGCACAAGGGCGCATGCACACACACACACACACACACACACACACACACACACACACGCACGCACGCACGCACGCACACATACACAGTTGTTTGTCACCTTGCTTTCTATACAGCACATGGGCAATTTTTGTTTGTTTTTTATGGACTCACTTTTGTCAGAGCAATATTAACATTCTAGGATGATAGTGCTGCCTGGAAGAAGGAACTCCAGAAATTGTATTTCTTGTTGTCCATAACTACTTGTCTATCCCCAAGAAGCCCCTCTCTGTTTTTATTGCTATTATCTAATCTTTCTCCATTTTTGTCCTCGTTTTCTTCTGTAATCCTTCCTTTATTTCTGTCTTCCAGCTCATGAAAGGAAGTCCAGTTATTAGAGAAAAAATTTCACCGATTTGCCACCATTGGCTCCTTTAGGAATATTCCTTTAGGAATATGGCTTCCTTTGTAATTATTAAAGTCTAATTCATGATAACTTTCTTTTTTTTAACTTTCCTTTTGTATTTGTTCTTTGTGTTGATAGACCCCAAACTCAGGGCACTATCCTCTCAGGTGGGCGCCCCAGAAACCCGGACTCCAGACCAGTTGATGCAATCGCAAGAGGCTTTATTTTGAACGTTTGCGCAAACGGACCCCCCTACACCATTCAGTGAGAGGAGCCCCGAACAATAATTGCAGGCATCTTTTAAAGGCATAAACCACAATATTAGCATAACATTCGGGGCAATACACAATTGGCTAGTTTAAAGATCAGCACCGGGGAGGGGGGATACATCTATGGGGGCTGCTTTTCCTCCTAAAATAGCCACAGGATGTTCTGCTAGACCCAGACAATGTCACAAGGTTATTCTGCTGATGCCACAAGAAATATGACAAGAATACTTCTGCTGAGGCTAACGGTTTGGGGTCCTGGTTTGGGGGCCTGAGGCTGGTGCTTGTTCCCCTTTTTACCGTTCTGCTGAGGCTGCAGGGTTTGGGGATCTTAGGCTAAGGCTTATTCCTCTTTCCACTGTTCTGCTAAGGCTGAGGGTTTGGGGGTCTTAGGCTGAGGCTTGTTCCTCTTTCTTATGTTTAACTCTTTCAGTGTCTTTTATATCATGCATCTCCATCCCATTCATTTCCCTATCCTTGCATATCTGCCCCCTGCCCTTACAACCTCTCTCCAAAATAAAATAAAATTTAAAATAAAAAATAAAAAGAAAAGAAAAATCTGTCTCATCATGGAAGCTGTAGTATGAAACAGTGAATTACACAGTAAACACTTTTATCCATATATTCATTGCAATGAGTCATTGGTCTGGTTTGAGGCCTCTGGTTTCTGCTACACTATCAACCATGGGCCATCACTGGCACTCCTGTTGGTTATCCTGTTGCTGCCTGTATTGTGGAGATCCTGCAGCTTTGGGTCTGTAGGACCAGACCAGTTCCTTCATGTGCTCCAGGAGATCACAGATCGGGTGAATGTTGGGTGGGCCAACTCAAAACCCTGGTTCTGGGCCTGGATAGTTGCAGTTTTGGTCAGCCTGCCATCTCTCCCTTGTCCTCACCCATATAGGGTAAGCTCTCCTGCATTGCCCTGGCCAGTTCACCACTTGCAGGGATGAGCAAGGGGTGGGACCAGTTCTCCCCTTTCACATCCTCAGGGTCAGTTCTCCCACACCTACACCTTCAGGGACAGCTCTACTATGTTGCCCAGGCATGGCCACCCTTCCAAGTGCTGCAGTTGATGAGTGGCAGGGACAGGTCTCCTGCTCTTATGACCTCAAGGCCAGATCTCCCACCTGCCTCAGGCATTTATGGGTAACAGGGCCATCTCTCCCCAACCCATGCCTGCCACATGACAGATGAGCAATGAGGACAGCTCTCCTATGCTCACAACTTTGGGGCTGGATCACCCACACTCCACCAATGGGGTTGACACAGTTGGACTGCCCAAGTGAAGTGCAGGGCCTGCTCTCAGAAGTGTTGCAGCTCTTGGGGGTCAGGGGAAGCTCTCCTACTCATAGGCCTCAGGGACAGCTCTCCCACCTGCCTTAGACATTGATGGGTGGGGTGGTGGTGGTAGGGTTGGGCCAGGGAGAGCATCTCTTCCCCCATCATGGTAACTTCCTTAATTTCTGTTTATTTTCCTACATCTAATAAGAATCTAAACAAGATTATAAAATTGGAGATGTCTTAGAATGATAACTAGAACTTTTACAAATAAAAAATTGCTAGATTTTGTAAAATATTGAAAATGTTCAAATTATACCTTAAGTATGAAATATAGGTATGATGTCATCAAGTAGCTCTTCAGTCAGAGTATGAGCAACCAGATAGAGGGACTTTTTCTTTTTCTTTTTTTTTTCATAGTGGTTTCTTGGTGCCTGGCTCTGAGATAATCAAAAGAATGGAAAATTAGCTTATGTGGTATAACCACATAAGTGTTTCAAAACAGCAAATTTGCTTTAATACGTTGAAAGAGTCTCAACTGCTATATGAATCTAGCTGGAATATTGCTATGGGGTAATTCATACACACACACACACACACACACACACACACACACACACACACTACACATAGAAAATGTTCATACCACAATTTGATTCAAAATTATCTTGTAGAGAAGCCTTGGGCAGCTGCAGTGCTATATAAAATAAATTCAGTTACTGTCCAAGAATCTGCAGTCTTAAGGGAAGGATTTAGATGGGGTTGGTGCTGAGTTCCCATGCTGCCCCTCCATTTCTTCTCTACCTAAGTGTGCTGTTGCCCCTCCACCTAAAGCTCAGGCGATCTAAACTGTGGATGAAGGACCAGTTGCTTTGGTTTACTTTTTTCATCGTCAATCCACTAGATACACTCATCCTTACTGTTTGCTTATGCCCAGTACTGCTGCTGCTCACGCCTTCTGACAGGATGAGAACTAGTGTAGCCCATAGTCAAAGGCACTGTAAATCACTAATGCATCCATGTGACAGCCATGTGGCATTGCGAGGAAGGTCCTGAACCTGCCTGCTGTGCTTGAGCTTACTCTTAAAGATAATTTGGTTACATGTTGGAGAATGTTGTCTTCCAAGCAATGCTGTCTTCAAATGCTTAGAATTTCCAACCAGGCAGAGTCTCTGCTATTCACCCATGGTTTCTCTTTCCTAGAACAAGCCCTGCTTCTTCTCCTGCTGACTTCCTCCTCATATGTTGAAATTCAAACCCTGGTGTCATTTCCTGCAGAAAGCCTCCCCCCACCCACTACCACAATTCAGAGTCTGTTATTACATGGTGACATATCAGATACATTAACAATACTCATTCCCTGCACCCGAGCATGTGGGCTTATCTTTATGAAGAAGACCACTTTTAAAGCAAAGCATGTCTGTTCTTTCACTGCTTGGTGGTCATTGTTGATATTAAATGTACTTAGTGAATAAGTAAACCATCCAATAGTCCAAGCGACGTGTAAGTAAAGGCACCACCAAGCAGGAAGTATTTATTCTGGCTAAGGGAAGTGGTCAAGGTATTACTGAAAGTACTATTAACTGGTCTTAGGGTAATACAGAGTAGCAGCAACTTCACACTGCAGAAAAGAATTAGATTACAGTCCCCTCAAAGACCTGTGGCTTGTCTTGTACATCATGTCGAGCTTGTGGCAGGTAAAGCTTGAGAGAAATCTAGAGGAGGCTGCTTGTGAACTTAATTTGGAGGACTGTGAAATCATTAGAGATTTGGGGCACCGGGGGAAGATTCACTGCTGTGTTGAATCCACAGGTCCTACATAATAACTGGAGACAATGCAAAGAGTTCAAACTGCTACCAGAACAGAGCAACAAGTATCCATATAAATTATCTCAGGGCCTGGAGTAAGAATTAAATAACTAAGCATTTAAAACACACCCAATAATATCTGACACAGTATAAGCACTCAATAAATGTCAATAACCACTCCCACACTAAACTTATTATTCCTTAATGTTATATATAAAAATTTACTCGTTCTCTCTCTGTATGTGCACGTGTGTGTGTGTGTGTGTGTGTGTGTGTGTGTGTGTGCATGCTTGTGTTTGGATGTCTGTACACATCACTGTATATCTGGAGGTCAGAGGAAGATCTCCGGCATCTTTTCTGTTGCGTACCAACTTGTTCCTTAATAAACAGATTCGGTGAACCTGGAGCTCACCATTTCAGCTAGGCTGACAGAGCAGTGGCCTCCAGGGATCTGCCTGTCTTCACACAACAATGAGGTTATAGGACCACGTGACCATATCAGGCGGTTACATGGGTGCTGAGGATTGGAACTCGGGTACACACACTTGCATAGCAAGCAATCTTATTTACTGAGCCATAATCTTAGCCCTGAAATTAACAGCATTTTAATATCTGGTATGTATACAGAGTAAAGCTGAACACTGGATTTGTTTTCTTTATTATATTTAGAAGTAGATTACGAGCAATTGTCTCTGTTCAAGCAAAATCTAAATATAATATTTCCCTTTCCAGAATTGTATAGTACACAATTATTATGTCCTCATGTCATTTTAGCAAACATGCCAATTTATCATTTTGTATTAGCTCAGGATCATAAGGGTCTTATACAATGGTAGAACTTTGATTCTCTCACTTGGGGCAAGGATTTTCAGTATGGAGATTTCAAAGTTCCCATTTAGAGTTATCTCTCCTTTCAACACACATAATAGGATTTTCATAGTGCTCCTCAAAGATAAATGGCTATTCCTGTTATTTTTCCTTGCAATGAATTATTTTAAAAACATTAAATTTTTGTATGTCATTTGAAAATAAGCTCAAGCACTATATTTCAAACTTAAGGAAACCAGTCTCCTTTCAGGCAATTTTAATAAATTGAGAAGCCTTGTCACTTATTATGGTAAATAGGAACTCAATCAGATTACTAAAAGGGGTGCTAATTCATCTTTGCTACTTCAATTCCCTTAGGGACACTGTTTTATGATTTCATATTCTAACTTTAAGCATCATATATCTATATATTTTCATTTTCTATGTTATGATTAATTACTTGCTAGTTGACATTTTCAGTTGGGTCTTATTTTCCTCCCACGTAATCACATCCAATCATTCCCGTTAGCCTTCTGTAATTTTATGACAACTCGTACTGAAAGTATTGTGACTGTAAATGAATGTTCTCAGGCATCTGATGGTCTTGTAATTTAGGACCTATTAATGGCAGACTGAGGGAGGGAAACCTCAAGAACTTAATTGCTTTTAAATTGGCCTTAAATTGTAATTAGAGGAGAAGAGAAGTAAGTCATAATGTGAGTATTTTTATCTCAACAAAATTTAGAGTTGCAGATCCATCAGAATACTGTTTTTGTTAGTGGAGGAGAAAACTTCTGGGTAATTAGATGTGTGTGAACACTCCTGCAATACTTAGTAGAGAGCGAGAGCAGTACCTGAGGGATTTTTGTGAGTCTGAATAAAGCAGCAGGAAAACACCATACTGCCTGAAGAGCCCCAAGTCTCCAGGAGTCAGGCAGAAAGGCAAGGCTGTGCTATCACACACACACAGAACCTCAATGAAGCCTTCTCCTCCTCCATGTGTATGTTGTTCAAGCAAATGCAGCTACTCGGAAAAGCGAATGAGCCTGAATCAGGTGTGGTGTGGGCATTGATGGCCAGAGTTACTCACCTATTGATTCTCCAGTTGATTTCTGTTTAATCTGACTCACCCGGCAATGTTTCTTTATCCCTCAGCTCTCCAGCCACTCCCAAAACTCAATGAGAAGAGCTGACCTTTCCCTCTGAAAAGAAAACTTACTACGTGGTCCAGGGAATTAAAATTAGTGAGTTCCATGAGAATAACTTTTGAAAGCTAACTCTTCTTGAAGCATGTATGATTTGATTTCTTGAATCCTCCACTTTTTATAGTGGAAAGGAAGCAGTTTTAGAGGCTGAGAAGTCCTCCTAGAGTCACATAGTGAAGGAAGTCCATGATATGTAGATTTGGCATTTCAGGGCATTTCCTGTGCTTTCTGGGGAAGCGACAGTTGTAGCGAAGATGATTTCTTTGCCTTTGCAGTGAGGTGACTGGATATGCAGTCACAATACAGATGGCAAGTGGTAACGAGACAGGTAAGAATGTATTTACCAGTATTTTCTATGCTTCCTTTGTCAAGGGAATGAGTTTGGAGCCGTTTATAGCATTATTCACGTAGATGCAGTCTGTGCATGCGGAATTAGCTGGAGAGCCAGTTTTTATTTTCACAGTTGACTTTTTAGAATTATGAAAACTTAACTTCTTTAACTCCATTTGCTTTCCTATTGTTGTGACACGTTGTGTAATGAAATTTTATGGTGAGGTAAAGCATTTACCCTGGAGAGTACCTGCTTCAGTTGAATTAGATGGAACAGCATGAATTGGACACACTTCCCATTCTGTCACAGAAGACTCTTGCTTTCAGAGAGCTTGGAAAAGAACACTGGGAGTCTACATTGTAACACAAATAGAGAGCTCTTGCCTTTCATCTTGTTTCCTTCTTTCTCGGTGCTATCAAAACCACTTATGTATTATCATCATTAATTTTGATTATACATTTAAATACATAATAATAATGATAATATAATGTTTAATTTTAGGTGACCTTCTTTTTCTTAATATGTAAGGGCAGCTTTATGTAGGCTCATTCTTCATATAATTGCACAAAACACACTTTAGAGTACTCCACTCAGTACTGTTTAGATGGTTTGAGAGGCATTTCTATTTCTAAATACATAAAGCAGGAAATTTGTCAGGATTCCCTGTCTATATTTAATTTCTATTGTCCTAAGTTCAGTATCTCCTTGGGCAAGTACTGAGAACTCTTACAATAAATGCCAGTTCTTTTAAAATCAACCCTGCAGGCTTCAGTATGGAGTGTCAGTAATCCATCGTACCAATACAATCATGCAGGAGCAGAACAGCTGTATGGGGGCAGAAAAGAAACTGATTCCATCAGTGTTTAATACTTTGCTGAGCTTCCATAGTGTGCCTGGTACTAACTGGGCACCTCAATTATTCTCCATCTGTGCTCTCTCCCAAAGCTGCCAGCTGCCCACTGCTAGGGCCCTGAGGCTGATGGCAGAGAGCCTGACACAGTAAATGCTACAGTCTAGCATTTCTTCCTGAGCTAGCCCAGCTAGTTAATCTAGTAAACAGATCACTCCATTCCCAGCATTGGCTTAGATGATGAAATAAAGCTGTGGTTGCCACAGCTTTAAAGATGACTTTGCACAGAAAGGTAGTCATCAGAATGCCATTTAACAATGCTTTAATGCCGATAGGATGGAATGGCTTAAGAATAAAACCACTATAAATGAAAGGCTTGTGGGGGGTATGGTCTTAACTGATCAAATTTGTGAATAGGATATTAAATGCATCCATCTCTGGTCTCAGTTTTATACCCTATCAAATATTATAAGCTCAACCAAAGGACCTTCCCTGCCAAACCTTTGGAAAAACCCACATACTCTTTAAATTAATAGACATTTCTCACTGTTATTTTGAATTTTCTTAGTAAAATGGGTATCTGTGGTTCTCCTTAATGTCAAAACCAAATCAGATGCTATTTGATGAGCACAATTATAATTGGTTGGGATCTGTGAAGTGGTTAGCTTGGAGCAAGAGGCTATGATATCTAATTCTTCTAATTATATCACATTTAAAGAGCTGTTATTAACAGATAGGAACTGAAAGGAATTGTGCTAAGTTCTGATGTCTGGCAGGTTTCTAATATATAACTGACGTGTGGTAGGTAACATTGCCAACACCCTTGCTCTGCTGTGTGTACTAGGAGTCAAGGGTCTGCTAGATGTGAACCAAATTCTAATGCTCCTAGTTTCCTATATTTGCCCTTCAGGAGTACAGGTGAGTTGGAGGAAGGAAGTCACAGAAATAATTTTGCTGAAGACAATAACAGAATTGGCGATGTTCTGTAGAGTTCTTCAATTCAGCAGCTTCAAAGTCAAAAACAAGCAAAGCTACAGACTAGAGAGATGATTCAGTCAACAGAGCACTTCCCATGCAAGTAAGGGGGTCTGAGAGTGGTCTCCATTAATGAAAGAAAGAGATAAATGGAAGACTGTTGTAGTTCCAGCACTAAAAAGGCAGAGACAGGAGGATCCCTGGGACTCAATGACCAACTAGTTAGGCACACTTAAGAGACCTACATCCCAGAAAGAGACACTATCTCAAAAACCAAACAAAAGCCAAGATGGCTGCTGAGGCATAACATCTCCTTTTAACCTCTGACCTCCAGGCATATGTGTGTACACATGCATGTGCACCCACATCCATGATAACACAAACATACACAAAGTTAAATACAATAAAATTTCAAAACATTATGCTTTAATATGATACTATATAAACTACATATTACCATAATGATAAATGATGAAGTGAAAATAAATACTACATTTTTACTTTTTGAGAATAAAATATAATTAAATAATTCATCCTCTTGTTTCTTCCCTCTAAATTCTCTTCTCTTTGTGCTCTTTCTCTTCTCTTTGTGCTCTTTCACGTCATGGCCTCTTTTTTCATTAATTGCTGTTTCATTCATGTATGTATATGTGTACACATATGTATTCCTAAACACATAAATGCAGCCTGCTCAGTCTGGATAATATTACTTGTATGCTTGTTTTCTGAGCTGACCATTAGGTACTGGACAACCAATTGGTGTGCTCTTCCCTGGGGAAGACAATTTCTCCCACTCTCAGCATTCCTTAGTTGGCCATAATTGTTTGCATAGTGTCGAGGCCTTGTGCACCGTATTACGTCTATGTTGTCGTCCTTGTTCAGCTCATGTTTATTCAGTCGTGTAGTGAATGTAAAGTTTAAAAACTGATAGTGGTTAGAGACAGTGGTGAGAAGAGTGGACTGGAATAGTAACTATTTACCCAAGGTTGTACCACTAATCATGGTATTTTGTCTCATAGCTAATGCATTCAATAACCCAAGCTATATGACTTAAACTGTTCAAGTTAAAATGAAGAACGGGGGCCGGGCGGTGGTGGCGCACGCCTTTAATCCCAGCACTCGGGAGGCAGAGGCAGGCGGATCTCTGTGAGTTCGAGGCCAGCCTGGGCTACCAAGTGAGTTCCAGGAAAGGCACAAAGCTACACAGAGAAACCCTGTCTCGAAAAAAACAAACAAACAAACAAACAAAAAAAAAGAACGGGGACAGGAAAAGAGGAAATAGGAAACATCTCAGGGCTCAATACTGCAGAAGGAAGAATAAGGACTTATGGCCCTCTTTTTTCTCCTTGAATAGAATTTGGAGCAAAGGTAACTAACGTTTATCTTCCTCTCTCCTTTCCCAAGCTAATACTCATTTTCTCGAAGGAGATTGCTGATCAGAATCAAATCCCACTTTCTTCTTCTTTCTCCCTCCCACTCTGCCCTACAATTCAACTTCCTAATTCCTACAGCTTTGGATTCTTAAACTTCCAGTCAGTCAATCATGTAGAGAGCCATGCTGTAATTTGCTGCTTTTCACGTTCTCAACTTGGGTAACAATGACTCTGAGGTACCTTTTGCTGGCTCAAGCTGATAAAGAAAAATGTATGAGTGTTGGCTTCTTGAGTTTTCATCTTGCCGTGAGTTACATAATGAAACCTGTCTGAGTTGAACTCAAAAGCTATTATCCTTCTAGCACTGAGATAGAACACAGAAAGATCCATTTAGAATCCGTTACCCTGTGTAGCTTGGGAAATCAGGTTCTTTTCCTCTAAGAAAGGGCTCACTGAAAGTAGTTATTCAGCTTACCACATTGTCAATATTTTGTGTTAGCAGCCCTCGGGAGACATAGGGAATCCTAAGTTCTGATCCCTCCATCAGGTTGTTCTCCCTTGTGAATGTGGTCTCATCTATTCTGGTGATGTTTGAAAAGCTTTCACTCAGGGTCTTCTGTGACCTTGGTGTGGTGCGCCATTTGTGCATCATTAAAAGGTTGTAATGAAGTTCTGCTGCACGCAGATTGTAAAAGGTCAAGCAGAAAGCTGGGAGCCAATGAGGTTGGAAAGAAAAATTGTGCTAGCTGCGGAAGTTGAGGGATTCATTATATTGATGCTATGGGGTTTTCAGCAGAGTAATAACCGGGTTAGCAATAGAATGTAAATCTTCTCAGCCACTTAGTTGGAATCTGCTCCTCCTTGATTTGTGGGGATATATTTTTTAACAGAGTACAAGGAAAGTCATTACACTCAGAGGAAAGCCAGTGGATTGGTAAATGCTTTGTGGATGGGCTAGCCAGAAGGACAATGGAGCTAGAGGGATAAAGCATGTCTGCCTTCCCAGTTGCCAGTGTGAGAATGAGAGGTGTTATCATGCAATATGAAATTATTACCTCAGAAAAGCTTTGCATAAGTAATTACTTTAATTCAATAAAGGATATACAAGTCTGGTATTAGCTTTCATGGTCAATAGGTACAAGTCTAGATAATTAAAATGTTTAAAATAGCTACCAACAAAATTAATTAAAAGGATTTGAGATAAAAAATAACATCAAAATAGTAGCATCTTCAAATTAGTTCACTTAAAAAGAATCATTAGGGTAAGGAAAACCTGTCACAGTTGCCCTACAAGAGGAAAAACCTCTCAGAAACTGATGCCTAACTATTGAATATTTCCTGGAGAAAGCATCTTAAAATGGGATTCAGGAAATCAGATCACCAGAACAGTCACTGTGTTGTGTGTCACAGGGTTGCATATAGAGTGAGATAGTCTTTTCCATAAACAAGCCCCAAACTATCTGTTGACATTATTCAACTCTCTGAAGTTTGCCTAAGAGTAAATAGGAAGCATAGTTATTCCATTAGGCTAACAAACATGTTCCCTGGATGCAGAGGTGGGCTTTTTGGTGGGAGTTAAGAAAGGAAGCAACTTTGTCCTAGAGAAGGATAAACTGTAATTAAGATGTGTCACATTAAATCAGGATATGGGTGCATATGTATAATGAGATGTAATAAGAATGGACTACAGTTCTCACACAAAATTCAACCTTTTGTGATTAGCACATAGAACCAGAATGCAATTTTATGGATTATTTTAATAGTTTGTGTATGTATCAAAGTTTATTTGTAATGAACACATGTGACATTGTATCAGTGCTCAAAATATTTCTGTATTTAGAGTGTTTAGATCAGGAATGCCCAACCTGTAGATAGCTTTCTACACCGTGAATGAGCTCTCAGAATCATTTTTACAAGTATATGAGTTCCCAATTCATTGAGAGACACTCTCTTTAAAAATAAGATGGAGAGCAATAGAGGAGAATACCTGATATTGACCTCTGGCATCAATATGCAAATATACTCATACTCAACCATGTACATGTATACAGTAACATATATAATATATATCACAAGCACACAAACACAGACGCACACACACATGAACATGCACACACACATGCTCATAGATAACAGGCACATGGACAGACACACAAATAAGAAATGAAACAAAGAACGCCATGAAATTCTATGTGATGTTTTTGGAACCTGGGATGGAGAAACTGTCTGTAAGTAGACTAGGATGGGGCTTCACAGTACTTACTGGGAGGCAGAGAGCTGAAGAAGCTTAGGGAGATGAGAGGAAGTCACAGGGAAAGAATAGGCAGTCCAATCAAGGGGGGTGGGGGAAAGCTACCAGTTTGGAGATGGTGTGATACTCAGTAGATCAGAGCACTTACTGCTCTCACAGAGGACCTAGGTTCTGTCTGAGCACCCACATGACAGCTCACAACAGTCTGTAACTACAGTTCCAGGGACATGACACTCTCCTTTGATTTCTGCAGGTTCTTCCACCCACATTGGGAAAACATATGTAGCCAATACATGTAAAATAAAAAAATAAACACATATATACATAAATAAACTTAAAAATGTTTAAAGCTAACAGTTAGGTGTTTGAAAGTAATATAAGAATGTGGATTCTAAGGTGATGTCCTAGGATGAGTTAAGAAAGACATGAGCGGTGGTGACTCATGCCTTTAATCCCAGCACTTGGGAGGCAGAGGCAGGCGGATCTTTGTGAGTTCGAGGCCAGCCTGGTCTACAGAGTGAGATCCAGGAAAGGTGCAAAGCTACACAGAGAAACCCTGTCTCGAAAAACCAAAAAAAAATAAAAAATAAAAAATAAAATAAAATAAAAAATGAAAGGCTGAGCTTATCACACCATTTATTCAACTTTTGACATGTCAACTCTTCTTAAAGGTATAAAATTTTTATTTTGATT
>CABHPQ010149770.1:0-13904 GCA_902168405.1 Peromyscus aztecus
ATTACATTAATAGTTGTGGGCGCTTGAACTCCAACTTAATATCTCTGGCTACACACTTTCTAAAGGAAATAACTCAGATGACAAATATACCTTGGGTGGAGACAAACAGGATGAGCATTGTGTAAGCAAACCCACATTTTATTTATGAAAACGAACCTAAAAAAAAGAAATGGAACATTTCTTTAGACTACTTTCTCGCACTCAAATTTAGGCAACTCTGAGAAGCCCCAGAGGAGAAATTGGACAGAGCACGGCTGGGGAGGAATGTCTTATTTTTCTGCATCTTACATCTGTTCTTCTTGCCTGGATTAACACTACTTATTTTCTAAGAGGCTCGGGACAGGTGTGGTTTCTGCCTCCGAGAACCCAAGTGGGATAGCAGTGACCCTGGTCTGCGCTTTGGGTGTCATGCTCTTTGGCTCTTTTGGGAATGCCTCTTGTGTTTCTGACTCTTTCCCTTCTCCCTGTTGATCGGACTGTTTTTTTTTTATTAACAATCAGACATGCCTCTGTGTCTTCTAATTCATGAAGGACTCTGGGTCTCATGTTCTCCTCTGTACATTGATATTTTTCTTTCCTTACATTAGCCATTAGACTGTTTTTGAAATCATGATCTATGCTCTTTCTCTACTTCCTTTTCCACCCCTTCCAACATACTGCCACATGGATCAGCTTTACAGTTCCACCAAAGTAACCCTTATTAAGGTCTACTAGATTCATGCCTGGTGCTAAATCCATTAAATACCTTTGGATTCTCATTGTACTGACTTAGCAGTAGAACGTATTTAATGGCTTCCAGTCTTCTGTCTTGCTTTACTCTTGTCTCACCTGTCTCATTCACTTGGTTCTCTTGTTATCTTTCTAGTTGCCCTTCTGGAAATTTCTTTGCTAGATACTTATCTTTGATCTGATTTTCTTTTTCTCTTTTGGTTTTTGGAGACATGGTTTCTCTGTATAGCCTTGGCTGTTCTGGAACTGACTTTGTAGACCAAGCTGGACTTGAACTCAGAGAGCTACCTGCCTCTGCCTCCTGGGTGCTGGGATTAAAGGCGTGCGCCACCACCGCCAGCATTTTGGCCTGATTCTTAAATGTTGACCTTACTCTCTTTATTCACCATCTCTACTTCCCCGGTGTTATCTATTGATCATTTGATGCCAATGCCTGCCATACTGTCTCAGCTGTGTGTATCACTTTTGATGTTCAAATTTGCCTATACAAACCATCAACATGGCTTTTCTTCAAGGACCATTACTTATGGCATAGGGAGTTCATCACACTGTCCCTAACCTGCTCCCTTTCAAGGGTCCATCATTTGGGAATAGTCTCCTGAAAGTTTTGGGATGGTCCACTTATTTTTTCTAGTTTATGTTTGTTTGCTTAAAGATTTATTGGTTGATTAATTGACTGGATTTACATTATATTTTTCCACCAGTCAAGGAGAAAGTCTTGCACTTCATTATTAGCCTAGAAAAACTTACTGTTTAAGCAAAATTGCTTCCTCAATTCTTTCAAATCTGATTAATCAATATTGTTACTGATACATGAATTCTTTGCAAATCCTGAGTTATTGAAAAAAATTAGCAGGATATGTATCCTTTCATTTTAAACTATTAACTTTGAAAGCATAAATTTACTGTCTTCTCAAGCACTGATGGAAATAGGCTGAATGCAAATAAACTGGAATTCACTTTTTCAGAAAAGATCTGATGCTTTGAAATGCTTCCAACTATGTAAAAAACAATCACAAAGGCCGATTCTTTCCCTCTGTGGCTATTGGATGAAGGCACCCTGGCAGAAGCTACTCATCTGGGACGTATCTTAATCACGGTTCTAGCCAAACTCTCGCAAAAACACATCATCCAAGAAGACCCTGAATACTAATGACAATCCCTTACACTTGCATAAGCAAACACATGCATAAGAGATCACCTCACAATCTGCAAGCTTTTTACAGTCATTATCTTGAGGTCCCAACTAGCCTGCCAGATAGGCCGGCCTCTCCATTTTACAGATGAAGAGACTAAGGTCAAGAGAGAAGAAAGGTCTATAAACTTGTGAGGCTTGCAGGCCTCCATGCTGGAGGCAGAATTCACATCCCTGTGTCTTGTGTCTAGGGTTACTCCTTGACTTGTGCTGTGCTTCTGCCCAGCTAGGGTCCTGGCAGTCTGCTGCTGGTCTCTTTCAGGGATTGGGCTCATTGATTTTAGCATCGAAGAGGAGAGAAGACTTGGACTAGCATCATGGAGAGGCACAAAGTTAAGTTGGCCTGAGAATTAGGGCTTTTGGGGGAGAAGTGGGAGAAGGGGCTGAAGAGACAGCAGATGCCGGAGCAAGAGGCTGTCTTTCATAGTCAGGTTAAGGTGTTTAGCAGCACCTTCCTGCAGCTGAGCATGGCACACAGGACCCACTCAGCTCTTCCCACTCTGCAGGACACACTTTAAAAGTAGCTGTCCACCCCACCCTGCTCTGACTCCTACACTCAAGAGGACCCTCCTGTGGACCGAAGCTGGAGAAAGTTTTCCCCATGTCAGTATGAAGACTAAGGAGCTAATCCAGTAGTCTTCTCCCATCAACTTCCCATGATCCTGCACCCAAACCTGACACTTCATCTATCATTTAGAATAATTACTTGTGTCCTACTGTCCTCTAAGTCCCTTTGTTGATAGAAACTGTCTCGTGTTCAAGTGTAATCATGTGCCTTATCTAGTGCCTAGTACAGAGCCTCACATGTAGTAGGTGCTCAAACATAACAGATACATAAACAAATGAAGAAAAGAAACCTGGGGTCTAGAGAGATCCAGTGATTGGGAATTTAAGAGAGAGAAGGACAGAGTTTGGGAGGTGGTGCAGTGGGTAGAACAGGAAGACCAGAGTTCAGATGGCCATATCCCACATGAAACTCAAGTAGGTGTGGTGGCCTTCTGTAATTCTTAGAGCACAGGAGGTAGAGACAGGGGATCCTTGGAGCAAGCTGGCTATCCAGGTCTCTTAGGGTTTTTATTGCTGTGAAGAGACATCATGACCATGGCAACTCATAAAGAAAACATTTAATTAGGGTGGCTCACTTACACCTTCAGAAGTTCAGTCCATTATATTCTTCTCCTCTGGAACCTCTTAAGCAAGTCCCCTCAAACACACACAACTTCAGCACCACTGTCATCATGGTGGGGAGCATGGCAGCATGCAGCTAGATGTGGTGCTAGAGAAGTAGCTGAAAGTCCTACATCTTGCAGACAACAGGAAGCTGACTGAGACACTGGACAGTATCTTGAGCATAGAAAACCTCAAAGCCCACCCCTATAATGACACACTTCCTCCAGCAAGGATATACCCTCTCCAAAACCACACTTCCTAATAATGACACTCCCTATGAGATTATGGGTGCTGATTACATGCAAACTACCATACCAGGGTAGCTGAAACAGTCAAGTTTGGCTTCAGAGAGACCCAGTCTCAAAGTATAAGGTGGAGATTGATCAAGGAAGACAACTTATATCAACCTCAGGCCTCACACACACATGCATACACCCAGGCAAACACATGTGAACACTGAAACATACACATATGTATACCACACACACATACATATGCCAACCTGGAGGGAGAAATGCATTCCATTTTAGCCACAAATGAAGCACTTAGTAGGTGAATTACTGGCTCCTCCACTACTCAGGCCCTCCCTAATTTTCTTTACACAGGAATTAAAGACACCAGCAGTAGTTTCTAGTGAGGAGTGCATCCAATCTATTGACATCAGTGAGGCTTACATCTGTCTGTCAGAGTATTTTCTCATCTCTCACATGCAATTTTCATCCTTATTCAGTGTGAAGCAGTTCCCACACTCAGGTTCAAAGAATAGCATCTCTCTGTCTTTTCTTCCTTCTCCTTTCCCAAGCAAGTTTGTTTTTGTCAAGGTTCTAATCAACTGAATTTTTGGGATGTGGACTTAATTTCTTCTGCTCTGGGATGGTAGAGTTGTTTAAGGATTGTAGAATGGTTCCAGGGCTTGTGTGGGTCAGAGTCAAGGTGCCTTCTTAGTGCAGTGTCATCTCACCACATCTTCTATGAACCCCCTCCCCGCCCCATGTAGGTACTAACTAAAGTATTTTTTGAGACTTCAAACTACTGGATCCAAAGATTCAGTAACACCCTTTAGATTAATTTTCCCCAACATCTTATTAATATCTTCTTTAAAACTACTTGTTCCTGGGTGGTAGAGGCTCATGACTTTAATCCCAATACTCTGGAAGCAGAGACATGTGATCTCTTGAGGATAGACTGGTCTACACAGTGAGTTCAAGGATATCCAGGACTCCAGGACTACACAGGGAAAAATTCTATCTCAAACAAAACAAAACAAAGCAAAACAAAAGTTTGTTAGTTTGTTATTTTTGGTTCTTCCTGACAAAATGTCAATTTCCTGATATTAATATTTCCTGTGCCTAGAACTCAGTCCACTTCTGTGAATCCTTCTCTATGGGTTCCACCGCTGAGAAGCACTGCAGCCTGCTAAGAAAAGGAACTGATACTTTCATGGTCAATATTTCTTCTTCCTTTTTTTTTTTTTTTTTTTATCCCCTGCCACTGTTCCTCTGCACTGCTCTCCTCACACCTGTACATTCTCTTCAGCTGACTGTGGACTTCAAAACTGAAACAGACAGGGACTTCCAGCTCCTCCTATTTCCTGATCCTGCAAAAGTATCCAAAGCAGTGAGTTATTTACCTCATCTCTGGAACTGGAGGAATTAGAGTGTAGGTCAAGAAGGAAAACACGGAGAGGGTAGTGCTTATACAAATTCCAAGGTCGCTTGATGCTGGAGATGTGGCTGGTACCCAGATTCTTTGGCACCAGCATCTCTGTGAGGGCATCTACTTATTTATTGGAAGGCTTGAAACTGCATAGGATGGATTGGAACCACCACAGTATGCCTGCCACAGCGTGTGTTGGCAGTCAAGTTCTACATTGAACCCTTCAGTCCTGAGAAAACTGAGATGGTCAGCTTCACCTGGAAGAACAAGCTGTTCAGGCTCAGAGCAGGGTAAACTGATGGTTTTAAAAAGCTAACTAATGCCCAGCCAGCAGCTGTCAATCATCGGGGAGCAGGGAGTTAGTGGACACAACCCCAGAGTCTTTTGGCCTTTGGGAAGGGATGAAGGGATGGAGCTCTATTTTCTATTATTTTCAAGAATTCCTTTACTGGAAACTCCAGGTAGGGGCTGGGGGAACAATTCAGCCAGTAAAGTGTTTGCTGTACAAACATGAGAACCTGAGTTCAATGCTCAGCACCCACATAAAAAAGCTGGGTATGGTTGTGGGTATCTGTAATTCTAGCTCCGGGGAGGCAGAGACAGAAGGATCTTTGGGGCTTGCTGGCCAGCTAGGCTAGCCTAATCAGTGAGCTCCAGGACCCAATGGGTGGCCGTTTCAAAAACTAAGATGGACAGCTCCTGCCGAGGAATGATACCCAAGGTTGACCTCTGGCCTTTATATGAACCCACAAACTCATGCCTGCTTGCCTGCTCAGACCTACACACATAGGCATATGAAGTTACAGCCAGATATTTAAACCAACAGCTATTGGAAAGAAGTGATGCTGGAAACTCCTTCCAGTTCAAATCAAGCTTCCTGATGACTGAATCCCTGGCCATCAGCTTGACTGCAACTCAGGGAGTGAACCACTCAACTAAGCTCTTCTTGGATCCTCTAACATGGGAATCATGGTGACAGTAAGGGCCTGCAGCTTTTATCTGCTAAGCTTTGGGGTAGTTTAATACGCTTACCCGCTAATAGAGAACTAATACTTGCTCTGAAGAAAGTTGTCAGGTGCTCCCAGAGGTGATGGCTGAAATCCTGTTCAAAGCCCATTAGAGCACAAAACCAGCTTGACCACTTACCCAGCCCTGTAGACCACAGCAGACAACCTAGCAAGACCTTCTCTCTCATGGTGCTGTCCACACTCTGGACTAGTAACTTGGGGAGGCAAAAGGCAGCATGCCATGCTAAGAGCTTCAACTTGCAAAAGGAAAGATTTTAACTTTCCAAGAGATTGCAACGTTGTGACTGTTGCCTGTGATTTGAGTTTTTCATGGCTAAAATGAAAAATGAATTTTAGAAGAATCAATATTCTTGATTTTTTATACCGGGGGGCAGAGAAGCAATAGCCAAATAGAGATGGGGTTGAACAGGCTGTTGGGGACAGAGTTGTGTGTCAGTGACATCGTCTTCTCTCAAGCCCATCCTTCCATTAGTGTCACCATCCTCCACAGCTCAGCTTTTCTGCATCTTCGCAGTGCTCACAATGGACGGTGTGTACCGTGAAGCTATGTCCTTTATGGCTGTGTGCTACAACAGAGGCCTAAAATCACGTGGAGAACAAGAAAGTCTGCTGTGTGTTTGAGTTACTGTAGATAAAGTGAGTGTATTAGTCGGGGTTCCCATTGGGGTGTGTGTGTGTGTGTGTGTGTGTGTGTGTGTGTGTGTGTGTGTGTGGTGTGATTTATTAAGGCAGCTTTAAAATAGTAACAAAACCAGTAAATCACATCTGAGAGCTGAGAATCTGGTAGATATTTGGTCTTTGAGGCTGTGGCTCAGCCAGTCAGAATAATGCCACAATAGTTGTCTCTCACTTGGAGATTGAAAGAACCAGTCTCAGCTCAGGACCCTGAGATCAAGTGCTCAGCACAAAGGAGATTTATTTGTCCCAGAGGGATAAAGGGCGGGAATAAGTGACAAAGACAGGAGATGGAGGATGAGGGAGAAAGTGGAGGGAACAAGAGAGAGGGGGGAAGGGGTATTTGTCCTGGTGGTGGATGAGGGGCAAAAGACTGTCTGAATAGAGAGGAGACAGATGTGGCCCATAGGAAAATGGCAGTTTATAAAGGCTCAAGGGGAAACCCCATGTTAGGATGAGGTGTTTAATTTTAATTGGGCCTGTTAATCAGGTGGGGCTTTTGATTGCTGAACTTCAATACTTTGATAGCTGGACCTTGGTAGTCAGTTTCGGGAGGAGGAAGGGGCCAAATGAGGAAATCGACCTTGGTGGCTAGCTTTAGGAATGTCATCTAGTGGTTTTTAGCAAGGCAGAGGGAATGGAGAGAAGAGCAAGACCTGCCAGGGCCATGCTCACTATGCCCAGACTGGCCAGAGTCTTTTCAGGGGTAGCCTAGAAACTAGTGGTTGCTCTGTCTACAAGGTGGGGTGCCTCAGCAGTCCCAATCTAGCTCTGGAAGCCCAGAAGGTTCCCGGAGAGCCACTGGTCCCTAGGTCAAGATGATGAGAGCTTGGAAATGCTGGAGCAGTGAAGGAATCAGCAGCGGCCACAACAGGATAAATTAACTCACAGCAGAAGGACAGAGCAAAAGGCAAGATGATCCTCCTTCTGCCATGCCCTTTGTATTTGGGATGCAACCAGAAGATGCTATCCACAGCCAGGGTGGGTCTTTCCACGTCAGTCAAAGCTATCAAAACACTTCTTCAGGTTAGGCTCCCTCCTCAGGTGATCACAACCTGTAGCAATGTGACATTAAAATCAACCACGGTAGTGTGGACAAAAGGCAGTCTAAAATTCCAGAAAGTCTTCATTGAGTGGGGATAAGGGACCTATTAATAGAGACCCCATGAGTGGCCAGAGTCTGTTCAAAGATAAAAAGAGGGTCAGATGCCAGGGTCCCGGGCAAGTTACCAGATGGCATTAACAGGAGATAGTGAATGGGCAAACTGCAGTCGGGAGCCAAGTTGACGGGAGACAAGACATCCAAGAAAGGAGAGAAACGAAGAGTCAGTGTTTGAGAGTCAACCCGGAGCGACAGCAACTCAAGTTTACTAGATGGATTTCCACGAAGAACACTCAGGCATCCTGGGCTGGTTAGGAAGACCTCAAAGCCACTCCCATGCCCCCGAAGCTCTTCAGCTCAAGAGCGGCATGGACCCTCTTTTGGCACACACAGTGGTAGCATTCATAAACAGAGTGTGGGACCACAGACTGAATCATAGAAGGACAAATAAAGTCCTCATAAAAAGGACTTTATTTGTCCTATTTATATATATGCATATATATATGTATATATAATGACTATACTCTAAATTGTTGAAACTAAAGGTGAGTGGCGGTGGGCTCTTCTGTATCACAGTGACCAGTGCCACATTGCCATGTGCATTACTTCATGGCAGTCCAAAGCTCTGAGAAAAACAAGCTGCTCTGCACAAGCTGAATGAATCCTCTTTAGTCAATGGACTTAAAATGACCCCACAGCCCAGCCGAGCTCCAAGGTGAAGGGGCTTGGTTTCTCCTCCTTTGTTGACTCTACCCCAGAGAGGAGACCAGAACCTCAGCAAGACCTGCAAAGAGGGCTTCCTCGGGTTACCTAAACAGGGTTTAATCACTGTCCGGGGCTGCTTTCCTCTGAATGAAGCCTTCCCAGTCTTTAACACCACACAGACATCAACAGTATAGAGGCGAGACTTAACGTTTTATACCCACTTCCTTTCAACTGATAAGTACTCCCACCACTTCCAGCCACAAGACTGGTCCCTTGGCCTTGACCCAGCTTCTCAACTCTCCATCCTATCCCTTCCCCAAACGAGCTGATGTTGTTTGCCTTGAAAGCTTCCAATCCAGCCTAGTTAGCAGCCAGCTGCAACTCATCAGACTCCTGATTAGGCATTTGAAAGGGTGGGGCACTTCTTACAAAATGACTGACAGTAACGTCTATATCACACACCTGCTGCTTTCAAATTCCCATAAAATGTCAGAGGGAGTGTAAGTGATATATTGCAGTAGTGCTACACAGGCCACAAATGTTAAATGTTAGGTGATGGGAGTGTCTGAGGCTCAGCTACTGGAAGAAAACAAAGATGTCCATTTCTTACATTTTTGGTTGTGAGCCTAGCCTTTAACGGCTGAGCCATCTCTCCAGCCCAAGATGTCCATTTCTAAAGAGAGAACCGAGGGGTGACTTCACTGAAGGCTGAGCTGCTAGCCCGCACCGGATGTTCATCACAGGCAGCCTTTGTGGTTACTGTGTGGTTGATCTCAGGTTGTCCCTGCTAGGTGCAGAATCTGTTCCTGGGAGCAGGATGGGGCACCCTAGAGTTATTTCTGGACATCAGGTGATTTTTTTCCCCCTCCTCTGTTTCTGAAACCAGTCCTTTGTGAGCAGATTCAGGTTCAGAGTGCTTTCTCAGTATCTCTGTGAGCAGGATGTGATTGGTTGGGTCACTGAGTGACAGTGACACTTTCCTTGTAAGCTGGCTGCCAGATCCAGATGGCCCAATACCAAAACCAACCCAAACACAAACTTGTCTTCAAGCCAAGTGATTCTCCTTGGACAGCCAAATCCAGAAGGTGCTGAAGAAGTTTCCACAGGGTGTCTTGAGAGCAGAGGGTGAGGAGTTGGATATGGAACCGGCTCACCAAATTTGGAGGGTAAACTGAGTTGAAACATTTTTACAAAGGTGGGTTTCAGACAGGAGAAGGCAGAGGAAAAATGACCTGGAAAGCTCTTCTAGGCGACAAAGAATGGTCGAAAGGACCCAATTTATGTTTCATCGATGATGTGGTGGGAATGGGCTAGCCTGGAGTAGTGCAGAATGGGCACTGCTGACTTTGTGCTGTGTGACTCACAGGACTCCAGTCATTTTATTGAGTGCAGCTCACACTCACGGTGTCTTTGATAGACATCGACTGCATTTCGGGTCACTCTGAACGATAGTGGACGGAGCAGCGAAGTTCTGAGAGCTTTAAGAGCCAAGTGTCTGAGGCAGAAGTCAGTATCCTGGGAAGTAAAGAAGTAAGTCATCAGCCATTCTTAAGCATTTATTAAGCACCTATGATATACCAGACACTGTAAAGCTCTGAGAAACTCTCCTATTATAAAGAGCTATAGACTTTATGGTAGTTTCTTGTCATATCTATGTTCACAGAAGCAGAATGTGACAAGAGAGTATGTCCTGGGGACAAGGATAGCACAGAGGTTGGAGTGACTATTATGTGTATATAATATATATATTTTATAATAATATAATATAATATTATAATATAATAACACAGTTATATATTATAATAATATATCATATAACCACATAATAATATATTATATTATATAACAATATAATATAATAATATAGCAAGATATTATAATAATATCAATATAATATATCATATAATCAGAAAATACATAATATATGATATATGATAATATGTTACATATTATCATATATAATAATTGTGTATATACACATATACATTCATGTTATATATAGGTTTTCTTTAAGTTATTAAATAGATCAGTTCTACAAATCAGAAAACAGCTGGATAGATGTCCAGATATCTGAATTGTCTTGACTGAACAGTCATTGTAAGGCAGAACTTGTCTATTTCTCTCGTCTTCAGGAAGTCCATGATTGCCCCTGTATTAAGTGGGTCCTCCAGCCCCAATTCCTCTCTGAGGTCAGAGAATTCTTGAAGTTGGTGTCATCTCCACACTTTTAAAACTGTTACTATACTGCATGACAATGTTCTCATGATACATTCTCCATTCAACTATGCTGGTGGCTTCCACTGAACAGTTGCCCCTATTTCTAAATTTCTCTATTTTATTTATCTCTTTTTGTATTTTAAGAAATTCTTTCCCTTCCTGAAGTCGAGATATTTTTCATTGTTGCTCCCTAACAGTTTGAAAGTTTTGCTTCTGCCTTTGTGGATTAAAATCCTTCTGAGATTAATTTTTTCATGAGTTTTAAAGAAATGATCTAATTTTATCTCTTTTAATGTAGACAATTTCCTTAACATTATTTAGTGATTAGTCTTTCTTTTTTCTACCAATTTCTAATGTCCTTTATCACATTTTCAATTCCCATATTTATAAAGATTCATCTCTAAACTCTTCTTTCATAGTTTATCTGTCTCTTGTGTCGATACCATGATTTTAATTATTACAGCATTGTCGCCAATGTTCATAAGGTAAATCTTCTTGTCCCTTTATTGAATTTCTTTGTCTTTAAAAAATAGTTATTATTATTATTATTATTGTCTGTGTGTATGTGTACAAGTATGTAAACTCATGATGTGTGTGTGTACAAGTATGTACATTCATGATATGTGTGTGTGTGTGTACAAGTATGTACACTCATGATATCTGTGTGTGTGCATGCATGCCACAGCATAGTGTGGATGGAGGTCAAAGGACAATTTTGTAGAATCAAGCTCTCTTCTACCATCTAGACTCTGGGGATGGAACCCAGGATGCTGGGTTTCCATAACATCCACCTTTACCTATCGAGTTGTTTCGTTGCCTTGGTTATTCTTGGTCCTTTGCTCTTTCTTGTAAGCTTTAGGATCGACATTTTGACATGCATAAAACTCCACTGCATTGATTGACATTTGAATTCTTTAGATTTTTATATCAATTTATGGGAAAATGTCACCTGTATAATTGTCTTCTTAGATATGAATGTGATTTATCGCTCCATTTATTTGTATCCTTCTTGTGTTCTTCAGTGAATAGATGTGTAAATACATTTTGAATGGTTTGTGTCCCAGTGTCTTGCATTCTTGTTGTGTTGTAAATGGTGTTTATAGTTTCTAAGTTGTTATGGGTTTGCTGTAACCACTGAATTCTGATTGTCCAGGTGGTAACCTGAAACTACTGTGGAACCTTTCTGGTTGCACTTCTCTTGGAATTTTCAGTAGATGGTGTTACATTTGCAAAATGATGAGGTTTTAATTCTTTATTTTCCCTTAAATTACAATATTTGGTATTTACCATTGTTGACTCATTACTGTGCCTACAATCCCTGGTACAGCCTGTTTACCATGGGGGATCTGTCAGATTTATTTTGCATTGACTAATTCATTTGCAGCTTTTATTTTTTTCTATTTTGTTTAATGTGTTTATAATGTTGAATTTTATCCTTTTGCCTCTTTTTTTTATAGTGGTCTTTCCTGCTAACCCTTAGATGATAGTGAGCTAGATTGTGCAGTAATAACAAGAGATACTGAGCTCCTAGCTTAAGGCAGCAGAATTCTGTTTATGCTCCAAGTCCTGACCAGATTGGCGGATGCTCCACTGTACACAGCTCCTCAGATAGATACCTGAGCTGGTGGAAGCACCCACATTTGGCTTCTGCATGATTGGAAACAGGTGGTTTCTTAGTTTCTTGGTTTCTTCATGGTCATGGCTGAGAGCCCTGCATCATGGACTGAGCGTGATTCTTCCCCGTTTCCAGTGTTGACGCCGTCACCTGCAATGTGATGATATTTCAAGACAGCACCTTTGGGATGTAATTAGAGTCGGATGAGGCCATGACAGAGCGTTTCTTGTGATGGGATTAGTGACCTTACGGAAAAAGACACCAGAGATCTTGCTTTCTCTTCACCTACCGTGTGAGGTCACAGTGAAACAGTAGCTGTCCACCTGTCAGGAAGGGATTCTCCACTGGGTGTTGCTGCCGATGTTGCCTGACACTGACACTGCTTTGGCTGGCTTCACTGCAGTCTTGGATCTGAGCACACAGCATGTTCACTGTGCCATGCTTACCGCTGCTTTCGGAAAAACAACAAATGCTGCCTGAATGGATCGACTCAGATTTGAGACTACTGCGTGTTATGAATTGCAATGTTTCTAGAAACAATAATTAAGAAAAACAAAGACTTTAAATAAGTAATTTTATGTTGTGGGATATTTGCATACTGTGGGAAGGTATATTCTCTGTTATTGGTGTAATAAAAAACTGGATGGCTAGTAGCTAGGCAGGAGGTATAGACAGGATTCTAGGAAGAGAAAGGAAGAGGAGATAATTAAGGCTTGAGAGAGATTCCACTCCAGGGGACAGGGAAGAAGCAGGATGGGTGATATGGGACAGAATGTAGATTAATAGAAATGGGTTAATTTAAGTTATAAGAGTTGATTAGTAGCAAGCCTAAGCTGAGGTCAAGCTTTCAAAATTAATAAGAAGTCTCCATGTCATTATTTGGGAACTGTCTGGCAGGACATAAAAAACTCATTACAATCTTCTCACTGTCGTCATTCATCAGCATGTATCAAATTGATATATCTTTCTTTAGATTGTACTGTGCTGCAATGCTTGGTTTTTAAAATTGCTGTTTGAGTTACTGACTCCAGTTTCATAAAATAAATGATCAAATTGTTAAATTGTTTATAAAAAATCAGACAGAATTTCCTGCCATTTCTGAAATGGCTCTAAACATACTTCTGCCATTTTATGAGTGTATTTATATGAAATGGTATTTTCTGAACTGCTTGTTAAAAATAAAAATATTAATAAACTCTGAAAAATAAAAAATATTACTAAACTCTGAAAATAGCTAGAGATGCTCTAGTCCTACAGTATCTAATACTGAGTCAAAATGTAAGTATTTGTGTAAAATTTAAAAGTGCATTTATCTCATTAGTGTGCAAAATTTGCTTACATCTTTAACAAAAAGATAAAATTGTACCTATACAAAAGAATTATTTTAAGACAAGCTTTCTTACAATTTTATCAGTAAATATTTGCTTTGTATAAATATTTTATATACCTTTATTCCTGGGGTATGTAAACATTTCTTGAATGGAAAGAGTCTTGAGTGGATAGTCTGGGAGACCCAGGACTGCCAGTCTTGCAGTAAACCCAGCTGTTAACAACGCCTTTCCAGCCACATGGTCGTGAGGGTATCAACCAGTGCTCTCCAGGACCCTGTGCTTTGAAGCTAAATATTCTGTAGATTAGGTGAACTAAATACCCGATCCTAAGAGGAGTATGTGTAAGTGGACATGCATGCGTGTGTTACAAACACATATGTGCACATAACCATATGTACATGCACTGGTGACTTATTCATCACCGTTGTTCATCACAGGCTAATATGATTATGGAGGCTCAGAAGCCCCACGCCCTGCAGCT
>CABHPQ010149771.1:0-14907 GCA_902168405.1 Peromyscus aztecus
CACTGAGGAAAGCCAAGGCAAGAACTCAAACTGAGCAGGAACCTGGAGGCAGGAGCTGATGCAGAGGCCATGGAGAAATACTGATTACTGACTTGCCTTTCATGGCTTGCTCAATCTGCTTTTTTTTTTTTTTCAATCTGCTTTTTTACAGAAGCCAGGACCACCAGCCTACAGTGGCTCCAACCACAATGGGCTGAGCTCTCCCACATCAGTCACTAACAGACAAAATGCTCTACAGGCTTGCATACTGCTGCATCTTATGGAGTCATTTTCTTAATTGAGGTTCCTGCCTCTCAGATGACTATAGCTTATGTCAAGTTGACATAAAATTAGCCAGCACAGGGCTCTATCCTAAATGTTATGTGTTTTACAATAGTTGTTTTCAAAGTAATAATAGAGTCTGGGAATGTATCACAATGGTTAATACCCATCTACTTTTTCCATTCTCTCTTAGTTTGAACTATCTGTCATCTTCCAACAGCTCCAGACCTCAACATCCTCTTCACCAAAAACCAAATAAGAGCAAGAATGCCTTCTCATAGACTGTGAAATATCTTATCCTCCCTCCTAGCATCAGGAATTGATCCCTAAATCAAGAATCAATGACATATTTAACATTACCAGAATTTCATGAAGAGAGAGTTAAGGGTAACAACTCCTCTGAAAGAAGGGGTTACAGTTCAAGGAAATGGCAAGAACAAAACAAAAGATGCCAACTAAACTCTCTTCCAAAACAGGAATCCAGCTGATCATTATATGAGAGACATGGAGGGTTCCTGTCTCTATCCTACAGGACTGACATAGCCTTACCTGCTGGGTCCTTTCACTTCTCACATCTCCCTTGCCTGTCATATGAAAATGAAAACCATATGCTCATAATACTTCCAATTCAAATGAAGTCCTAGCCTCCAGTGCAAAGGTATTTAGGTGGAGTCTTAAAGAGATAGTTCCATGCAGATGATGCCATGTGGATGGGGTCCTTGGGAAAGAATTAGTACTCTTGCTCTGAAAGAGAGAGAGAGAGAGAGAGAGAGAGAGAGAGAGAGAGAGAGAGAGAGAGAGAGAGAGAGAGAGAGAGAGAGAGAGAAAAGCTTATCTCTGTCATGTGAGAACACACCCTGGAGGCAACCAGTGGTTTCTTCAACAAGCCAGGAAGAACCTTTTGTAGAGCCAAGCCATGCAGACACTTGATTTTTGTGTAACTATTTACAGTTAAAGTTTTCAGCATTCTGGCTTATGTGCATTTCCAGACAGTTTCCAAGGGAACAAGGAAATTCAATTCTGTGTTCTTTTCCAGTTGAAGGAATTTCCTTTTTTTTTTTTTTTAAAAAAAAAAAAACATTTTATTTATTTTATTTTTTTATTTTACATACCAACCACAGATCCCCCTATCTTCCCTCCTCTCATTCTCCAGGCTTCCCCTCCTAGACCTGCTCTGTCTAATACAGAAGACACTAGACACTTGTGGCTTTTCTGCATTTCAAATGTGACTGAACCATATTGGAGAGGCCAGATCTCAAAGACTTCAAACAAAAAAGACTTCATCATATTTTCTCCATTAGATATTGGCATATTAATTTTTGAGTATTTTGTGTTAAATAATGTATATTATTAAAGTTAATCGTGTCCTCTTCTTTTTAATTTTAAGTGTGCCTATCAGAATATTTTAAATTGCATGTGTAGTGTGCAATCCATTTGTACTGGGCAGTATTGCTGTTGATTAATGTTTATTTCTAATTTGTGTGTGTGTGTGTGTGTGTGGGTGCAGGTATGTGTCCATGTGGGTGTGTGCACATGTGCATGTGGGTGCAGGTCCATGTATGTGCATGTGGGTGTACAAGGAGGCCAGAGGTTGACATCAAATTTGCTCTTCAATTACTCTCCATCTTATGGGATGCATCATCTCTCATTGAAACTGGAACTCACTGGGCTGGCTGCCTGGTTGGCCAATGAGCTCCATGGATCCACCTGTTTCTCCTATCTCCCAAGCTTGAGGGTTATAGTTGCAGCCCATCCTCATTCATTTGACAACGTGTTTCTCAAGGTTTGGTGTGGTGATATTTTATTTGTGCTGAAATGTGATGATATTTTATTTGTATGTTAATAAATGAAGCATGCCTGGAGATCAAGGGAAAAAAGGCCAGCCATTTTTAAGTAAACATAGAAGTCAGGCACACGCCCTTAATCCGATCACGTGGCAGTCAGGGTCTCTGTGTGTTCAAGGACATGCTAGGGAACAGCCAAGCATGGTGACACACGCCTTTAATCTCAGTACCAACTATAGAGACCTGGAGGTCTGTACAGGCAGTTACAAGGAAGTGAGGTAGCTGGGCTAAGAGCCAATGAGAGGGCAGAAAAGCAAGGCAATAAAGGTGCAGGTTAGACAGGAAGTAGTCACATTTTGGAGGGGATAGAGCTGGTGTGGTAAGGTGGTTGGTGGCTCTCACTATTTCCCTGATTTCTCAGACTTTCACCCCTATATTTGGCTCTGTGTTTATTTTTTAAGAAGACAATTTAGAAAATTGGCTACAGTTTGGCCCTTCTGACCAGAAGCATCTGAGTACTTGTGAGATATAGAAAGAGCTCCACCCAAACCCTAACTCTAGGTAGGGCCTTCCGAAGCTGTGAATATGCTCCGCATCAGTATTCTGTAACTGACAGACAGGAATGCCATCAATCCTCAGCAAAAATAAGATACTGTGTGTGCTCTGGAAGAGGGCTGCTTGAAAGAGGAGAATATGGGATGCAGTACAATAAATTGGTAGTCAGGTCCCCTCTACCATTTGATTTAAAATTCATGTCTTGATCTATTTTGTTGGTATAACCAAATGCCTGAATCTGAGTGATTATAAGAATAGATGTTTATATAAAGTACAGTTATAGGGGTCCAAAAACGTGGTGTTCTGCAGAGCCACATGGCAGTTCAACTCCTAATGGGAAAACAGAAAGGAGAAGCAGACCCATGGGAAACGGTGCATATGCAAGACAAAACAAGGGGCAGTGAAAGGCTCCTTTCTTCCCTTATGGAAAGTGCAGTCATCCCTTCATGTGCATGAATCTCTCATGATACCAAACCCTCTTAAAGGCCCCACCACCTCTCACCACCATTACAATGGGGACCAAGCCTCAACACCAGTTTGAGGAGAAACAAACCATATCAAAACCATAGCAGAAGGTCTGGAGAAATGGCTCTCTGTGGTTGAGAGTGATTGCTGTGCGACCATGAGGGCTTCAGCTTGGAACCCAGCACTCTCAAGAAGTCAGGCATGGTTTCCACCATAATCAGAACCCCAGGACTTGTCAGGGGGCAAAGATAAGAGGGTTGCTGTGGCTGGAGGGCAAACCGCCTAGCTGAAAAACATGAGCTTGAGATTCAGATAGAGACCCTGACTCAAGTAAATAAGGCCTAGAGTGATAGAGGAAGATGCCCGATATTTTCCCCTGGGCAGTGCTCACCAGGGTAATACACCCCCTACACACACACACACACACACACACACACACACACACACACACACAGCACAGCGACTGAGAAATGCAGTCTTATGAACTAACATTTATTGTGGTTGATTCTCTCTCCTCCCAATATCCTTTGTGGAAGACATTCTTATGAAGGTGAATTCGCTAGTTCAAGGTCATGCTGCTATAAGCAGCCTGAGTCAGGGTGTCATACATTCTCTTGCATGGCGTCTGTCGCTTGTCTCAGCTAACTAGTAACCTGAAGTATTTCCATGTTAGCAATTCCTGACTTCCCTGAAAACCACCTGGGACACTTAAAAACACAATCCCGCCTTGAGTATCACTAGCTACAGATCTCAATTTCATTAGTTTCACATGTTGTCTTGGTGTGCATAGAAGCTCCCAGGACTTTCAAAACAATTCCCACTGGACAGATGAAGAGAATCCGGGAAATAGCTGAACAAGCTGGCAGTAGCTAAACACAGGCTGTGTGAGTATAGCCAACATGCAGGAGTTCCCTGGATATCGTTTGAAAAGGCACATTCGAAGGTAATCCTTCTGGCTGGGCCTTGCTCTTCTGCAGTCTCCCAGGAAAGGCAAGGTTATCAGTCCAAGAACCAGATTTTGAGCAATGTTTCACTTAGATGCCCTGAGCCAGGTGAGCATCTAAGTTGCACAATACACAAGTTGCAGCTTTTCTGGCTGTGCTGCCAGGGCTGGACAGTTTATTCTGTTGTGTGTAGACCTGGATTAGGGAATCCTGGAGAATCCAAGCTAATTCCCTTGGCATCCTCCAAGTTAAATCCTTGAATTTAGGACAATGTCCTTGTAGGAATTAGAGCTCCAGGGATCTGGAGGAAGATTCCCCAAAGCTTATAGAAAACCAAACAGCCCAAATCCTACTGTCAGACTCCAGAAACAGAAGTCTCTAATGGCTTGATTTCTTCTCCAACCTAGCGCTTTCCTCTCCCTTAAACTCCATCTTGGGGATGGAAGTCTTAGGAGTCAACCTTTCCAACTCCTGTTTGAGCTGACATCCTTGATGGGGAAATGTCTTTTTGTATGCTGTGAAAATATGTTGCTCCGATTGGTGGAACAATAAGCGGCTTTGCCCTGTCCTCTGGGCACAGCTTTCTTGATCTAGCCTTCCATGCACCCATCCCAATGGCCGCTTGAACTCCACACAGGCTCCTCAGGCTGTCTTCCTTAAAACTGAATGTTATGACGTGCGTGGTGGCACACACGTGGGGCTAGGATGAACCAAGTTCCGATCTTTGGAGAGATGTAGACCAGATCTTTGTTCTACTTTGACTTTTACTAATTTCACTCTCTCCCTGTGCCTCTTTCCCTGCATCTGAAAGGCCAGGCCTCCTCCTTTCACAGCCTGCAGGGGGAGGGGAGAGGGGGGAGGGGAGACACAGGGCACCAGTGGATGCCTATGCACCTAGCAACATCCTCCACACTCAGTTTCCTTGCTAACAGACACCACGTGTGCCTTACCGGTACGGAGAGAACAGAAACTGAAGCCTACTTTTTGTGGACTCCAGGTTTATCTTTAGATACGTTCCTATCTATTCTCCCAGATATATTCAGCGATGAGAGCTCCGGAGCCCGCCTCCAGCTTGCGACCCAACTTCCCTAGCCAGGTTCCGGCCCATCAAATTGGGAAATGAGGTGATCCATCAGCCTGCATCTCCCAGGAGTGTCTCTGGCTGGGAGAGCCAGGCAGGAGGCGTGCCCCATCTGTGCGCTTAGGCAAAGTCACAGGGAATAGCAGGGCGATAGCTGTGGGGCTCCGGACCTCTGGGTGACCTGCGTTGGTGTGCATAGCTGACTGTGGTTTCATTGGTCTGGGATCCAAGGGCAGTTTGACTTCATTTGAGACAGGGGGCTGTGGACAGCTGCCAAACATCCACAGCCTAGGATTTTCATCAGAAGGGTAGTGGGCTCTGGACATCCTGGGGAGAAAACAGATTTGAGCCTGGAGACTGCACTGACAGATGCCCATCCTGGACTGGAGGGCTGAAGAAAACCTCTGCCAGACTCAGTTCTCCTGGTAGGGGCCTCGGGAGTCTTAGAGTCTGAGGAAAGCCTGAGAAGTTATTAACTTCTCTTTTAAATTAAAAAAAAAATCAAACTAACAGTAAACACACAGGGAAAACCAAATCAAAACCGCGATGTTTTCATAGCCGTGTGTACAAATTTATATATAAAATGTCAAGGATATATGGGGAATGACTCCTTGGTTTGTATCAAGTGTGAGAGCCCAGAGTTATAATCTGCTCCATCCAGACAAGAAGGGGCGAGTACGGGTGGACAGGTTGCTCTTTGGCGGGTCTGCAGGAACGCAGTTCCCGGGTCCTGCATTAGGGCAGGGCTGCACACCCGGAGAACTGTGCAGAGATCAGCTGCTCAGAGCCCTCTGGGCTCTGCAGTCTCTGAGCTCAGGAGCTGCCTCTGAGCTGAAGACTTTTTGATCAAAGGCAGGCCCCTGGTTTGTCCCTGGACACGCTCCTTAAAGTGGAAGACTGGATTTTTCTTCTAGCTGGAATGCCCCCCACTCCATACCTTATCCCCAGATTTCCAGAAAAGGAGTGAAGCAGAAAAACCTAACCTAACGTCGGGCCACCTGATTCTGAGCTTCCACCCCCACCCTGGCTCCTGGCGCGCTTTTAGGCCCTCTCAGCTTCCACCGTCTTTGAGCAGAAACCATTGTCTGTTTTGAAACCCTTACTTGGAGCCCGGAGTGCTACAAAAATCCAAGCACCGCCAGGATCTCAAGCGCCCCTGGCATTGGAGTTCTTACCTGGACCTGGATGGCTGGGGCAGTTTCCGTGAGGTGAGGACCCAAGGAGCTGGCGGTTTGGGGTGGGGGGAGGATAGGAGAAGTGAAATCTTTGTAACTTGATCTCTCTCCTACTTCAATACTTTAAGGCTTACTCTGGCTCCTGTTCACCTACCCCAGGCAGAACAGGGAACCTAAAGAACCAAAAGCAGAGAGCTAAGAAGGTTCATTCCCTATTCTCCCAGATCTATTCGTTTGGCCAGTCTTCCTGGGGTATAAAGGATTGTAGAGAAGTCAACAATACCGTGCTAGGAGCCACGGTCTTTCGCAGGCTCAGGACTTCATCAGCTTAGGGTGAAGGCATCAAGACTACAGGTGATAGATTGTGTGTGTGTGTGCGCGCGCGTGTGTGTTACATATATTACATATTACACCCCAGGTGCTGGGCTTGAACGGCTTCTACTAGAGAACAAAAGGTTCCTATCTCCACTGTCATTCTCCCTCTCAAATGCCATTATTGACTCTCGCCTAGTTTCAAGGTAATAGGAAAATAATTTCAGATAAGACAATTAAGAGTAACTAAAATGACTAGATTCTCTAGGGACTGACACCTCCTAAAAGAGATTGTAAGCACTGAAATGATCTCAGAAGCTAGGTAACAAATTATTTTAAATGAATCTCAGATTGCCTAATCTTACTTAGGTCCCTAATGTAGCTATTTCTTGGAGAGATATCGTCAGGGATGAAACAACAAAAATCACAAACTCCTGTATGTCTTGTTTTAACTTTACTCCAATTCAGTGAAGTTTCCCTTGCTGCTAAGAAGTAGTGAGAATGTGCTCCACGGCCTAAGACCTTACACACTGAAGCAGTGTAGACTGTACTCCTTGGGCTAAGACCTTACACGGGTGGTACCTGAAGCCCCACCTAATCAAGTAAAACCTAGCCAGAACACTTATCTAGTGACTGGTACAAAGATGAAAATTGTTCCTCGGCTTGAGTTCATTACTAGGATTTGCATGCTCATGTCTCTTCAACCCTCCATGCTGAAGCCATTTGCTTTAAATGAATTCATATGACATTTCTTCAGGTCTTGCTAGGAACACAGCCAAGGAAAGGGCCATTATTTTTATTGTTTCTTTCAATGATTGCCCTCTTTGTAAAAACAGCTCTTGTTGAAATAAATGAGGGAAGGATCAAAGAAATTAAAGGATAAAGGCAATCACACCAAGACCAGGAAAGCCGAGTGCAGCACAAACCCAATCTCTATTCCAGATCCTTTCAAAATACCATGGCGTTTGACAGCCTATGAACAAAATATTCTGATAAAAACTTATAATTCAGTCCTTATCTCCACTTGTTTTCTGTTCTAGAAAGGATTTGAGATCTGTAATGATTGATGTTGTGAGATAATTGTTCTGTGATGAGCTAAACAAAGGAAAGGCTTGGGTGAGAGTATTTCTAGCTTAATACGTGTGCGAGTCTAGTTCAGTTTAGTTTAATCTGTTTCTGTGATTCGTGTTGTGTTTTCGTGTGCACTTGGATGGTATGACATTGGTGTTGTACAGCAGAATCGTTTTTGCATTTCACTGTAAGGTGGATAGAAATCCCAGTACCCAAATTTCAGCTGGAACAAAGACCAGCCTTTCCTTTGTAAAGCACATAAACATGATTTTGTAAAAAGTAATGTTTACCGATTTTCATAATTTTGTCACGATTCTATGCTGGTCAACTTTAGAGATGCAGCAAGTTGACAACTTTAATTTTATGTGGAACAAGTTTTGTAGATGTCATTGTTTGCACATATGTGTACACAGATTGTCAGAGAAACAATGCAGAGAGTCACTGTACACAAAACACTATGCATGTGGGTCCTAATTTCTTTTTATTGCAAATTCATAAACATGGAAACATGAAGAGTTGCATCTTGGCATTGTATTCTTACATGAAGTTATAATCTCATCTGCGTAGCCTTGCTTTGTCTTCTGTCAAGACTCTTCTTTCCCAAGAGGCTCTTTTATTTTTTGTGTGTGTGATTTACAGCCTTTCTTCTCCCGGGGTGGCTGCCTCCCTCCCTTTGCTGCAAAATATTACTGCACGCCCATTAATGCCACCCCTACCATATTTTCACATGTGATCTTATTCTCTCTCACCTAAACTGGAGAGGCATTTCCACCACTCGGATGATGTAGTGGTCGTCAGATGGCAGGAGAGTCATAGAAACTAATACAATGAGTGAATATATGAATTGGAGTGAGTCCATCAAAGGACCCAGAAGACCTACTGGAAATCATAAACCTATTACGTCTGAATTATACTTATACCTGACATGTGGTGTTGACCAGCAGTAGCAATGATTTTGAAAATAGTCACATCTGTTATCTATAAGAGTGCACACATTTACACCATTTCTCCTACCTTTTTGCACTCCAGGTGTGAGAAATGGATCAAATTTATTCTGGAGACCTTTGTTAATATCTTTATTTATGGGTATAGATGTTTTGTCTACATGAATGTCTATGCACCATGCATATGCCATGGAAATGAGAAAATGGCATCCTGTCCCTTGGGACTGGAGCCACAGATGGTTGTGAGCTGCCATGTGGGTGCCGAGAATAGAACTGGGTCCTCTAGAAGAGCAGCCAGTGCTCTTAACCACTGAGTCATCTTTCCAGCCCCATTTGTCAATATCTCAAATTATGATTTATTGCTAAATTTTCTTTTGTCACTTTTCTGGTTACGGTAAAGACCTAAATATATTTTCTTTAAGACGATTAAACAGTTGTTAGATTAAACATAGTTGCAAGTTTGAGATTTAATAATCCAGTTTGTATTGCAGATAAGAATCACCAGTGATAAGCTGAATGACTTTCTAGATATTTATGCGTGTAAGCCATGTTTAAGATCAAACACACACACACACACACACACACACACACACACTCACACACATTGCATTAATTATTCTTTGAAGGTGATACTCCCAGGAGGAAAAAATTAAAACTGTTCCTTCCATTTTTCCCTTTCAAATTGTTTAAATACTCTTTGGTGTCAACAAAGAATCATTTCTATCAGGAATGAAAAGGAATGGAAAGAAATAATTATCAAAGAACCACATTGCACAAATTGTGCAGAACGGTTAAGATCATTGGTCAAGAATATTTCCCATCTATTATCTTATTATGAAAGGAGACCATTATGAATGAATTTAGTTTATTTTCAACAATTCATATGGTGATGATATCTGCAATAATGCACCATGAAAGAAATCACTGTAATCTTTAACAGGTCCTTCTCCTGTTTTTATATTGCTATTGTTTATCTCAACTATACACAATGCAAGTGGTTGTTACTCAGTTAAAGTTTATGAATGGCTTCAATCTGTATTTCATTTTGAATAGTTTTTAAATTCAGTGACTCAATTGACCTAACCAACCATCCCTTAAATCAATGGTTCTCAACCTGTGGGTCATGACCCTTCAGGGGGTTGAAGGACCCTTTCACAGGGGTCTCCTAAGACCACTGGAAAACACAGATATTTACATTATAAATATGTTCAGAACAGTAGCAAAATTACAATTATGAAATAGTAACAAAAATAATTTTATGGCCAAGGGTCACCACAAAACGAGGAACTGTAATAAAGGGTCACAGCATTAGGAATTTTGAGAACCACTGCCTTAAATGTTACAATTTTTTTAGACAAGAAAAACTCAATCCTCTAGATGGTCACAAATGTAAGCACAACATACTTTGTAATATCTATCTTTTCTTTCCTTATTAAAGTAGGAGGAGTAGGAGGAGGAGGGAGGGAGAAAGGGAGAAAGAGAGAGAGAGACAAACACACACACACACACACACACACAAGACACACAGAGAGGATGAATGCTTCCTTGCTTTATAAGTTTTACAGTATCACAGGAAAATAAATGTGATATAATCATGCTAACCAAACAAGATATATGTTTTATATATATGATAAGAGTTGAAATCGTATTAGTCACAATATGCCTTCATTTTTTGTGTATGTAATCATTTATATAAGACTTGTGAATTTTTTTGATGAAATACCGAGATGAAGATATATACCAAAAGATATAAAGCTTCAGTATTAATTCAAGTGTTACTTTATAACTTTAGCTACTAGTGATCTAACTCTTGTATTTTTTTTTTTTTGGAAAAATTAAATGCAACCAAATATATTGACAGTTTGAAGCAAACACTATGTCAGAATATGTCTATACTTAAATCAGCACTTTATACATGTCAAGAATGTGGATTATTGATATTTTTAGGTTTCAGTCTGTTTGTCATTTAATAAAGATTTGTAATGGCGGTCACAATGTGCTGTGTTTTGGAGTCTAAGTGTTATGTAAAGAGAAATGAATATGATCCCTATAAAGCTAAAACACGTGATTTTTTTCTATTTTAATTCTAACTGGCCCTATGACATTTGAGAAGGTCATTTAATTTCTCAGTATTTCACATTGGGGTAGGTATAACAATACCTCTATTTTTCCTTGCTCAGCTTCTAACGTCATGTGGTGATTCAAGCTGACAACATAGGTAAAAATGCTTTGTAGTTTGCCCTTTAACACGACATTGGTGATGATATATGTCTAAGGTGATTATTATTTGTTGACCTAACACAATATCCTCTAATAAAAGAAATATTTGGACATTATTACAACTAATGAGGGCACCATGTCTACTCCCCGTAGAGGTGCATTCTGAGTAAGAATTAAAAAATTCAGCAAACTACCAAAAGCAAATAAAGGAATTATCCAGCAATGTTTGCCTTTCTGCTCCAGTAGAAGCTTTAGAGTAATACCCGTGTGTTTTCATTACATAACTATGGGTCTTCACCTACAGGATAGTTCTAAAATTTCTGTCCTACCAGACCCCAGATAACCCTGTATGCTCATGAGCTTCGGGTTTATTTGCAACCCTCTTAACAAAGTGATCACAACTTAATGAGCAAGGCTAGCTCAGGCCACAGGCACTCAGAGAGTGGGATACACAGGCCACTCGGTCCACAAGGATATACTGCATTGTTTGGTTCCCCTTTTGAGGAGGTGTCATTTTAAACTTAGAACCTCTTGAGCGAACAGAGAAGATGTCTCTGAAAGCCAGAAACTGTTACCATAGCATTTTCCATCTTTGTTCCTGCCTACCCTCCTTCTTCAAGGCAGGAACAGTCTGAGCTCTGTCGCTTTCTGTTAGGAGCAGATAGATGTCTCTCCAGGATCCAGGGTTCCAGTGCTGTTATATCTACACTACATACTGACTGTACCTGGTGGGAGAGTTTAGTAAGTCCGAGGGTGGCATTAAGTTTCCTAGGACAGACTCATCTTTGCAGATACCATTGCAGAACAGAAAACAGACCTAGAGAGACATTTCCTCCCACACACCATCCCAATCCCATTGGCCCTTAAGACAGCCAAATTACAAGTCCTGAAACACAACCTCGTCATTTCCAGCACTCTCGGCGTGGACAGCTCCTGCATTCTGGGCACTTCCTCTGCAGTGAGCCGCGGGAGAGCCACAGCGCCGGGTGCAGCACGCGACTGACCGCGCTCGCTCCTCCCTGCCCGCGCTCCCCCCAACCCCGCCTTAGCTCACTCTACCGGGCACTTTGAGGGATTTCCTCCCGGGGCGGCCTTTGCAGCAGCACCACATCTGCCTGGTTGGCGGCAACTGCAAGCATGGATCTCCGAGGAAGAGCCCTTCTCAGTGGAGACAGACTTCGGATTCTCCTGATGCTCTTCCGTGAGTAGCGTCTGGGGACCAGGAATGCGGGTTGCACTCTGCAGAGAATCCAATCCACAGAGTAAACCTAGTAGCTTTAGGTTTAAAACTGGCCTTTATGTGTTGTGGTTATTTGGGGTTGGCGGTGGGGATGACCCATCGGTGTCAGAGAACTCCCCGAGAGAGCCACACACCTGTGTGGCATCACCCAGACAGAGCGCGCTACACAGACCATACTCACGATGGGGAGGGGAGGGCATGGCACTGGCAGGAAAGATTAATCCCCCAAGTGTGTTTTTTAAAGCCCAGTCGTATTGTAAGTAAGAATTTAATTTTGTTTTAGATCCTGTTTTCATTATAAATCAGAGGCAGTGAATCTGAATTTGGTAACGCTGAGTTAGAGAAATGGCTTGCGGAGCACACAGCTTCTAGCTGGGAACTTTGCCACTCCAAAGCCCGCAGAGAACTGTCTCTGGTGTCCTAAAGCCGCGGGCTAGTTGAGCCTGAAATCGATGGGATTGCTTTGCTTGCTCCGCAGATGCAATGGCCCAAACCGTGGCAGAACAAGAAGTGGAAAATCTTTCGGGCCTTTCCACGAATCCCGGGAAAGACATATTTGTGGTGCGGGAAAATGGGACGACGTGTCTCATGGCAGAGTTTGCAGCCAAATTTATTGTACCTTATGATGTGTGGGCCAACAATTACGTGGATGTAAGGAATCTTTTTCCTTCCCAGCTTGCCCCTAGGGCTGCAGGGCCGAAGGGCACCCTCCCTTCAGGCCCTGCCAAGACCTCAGTTGCCCGCCTCTTCCCCCCAAATCCCTGCAGGCTGTTCCCGAATGCTGCATGGGGGTTCCAGCTTGCAACGCCTTCTGCTCGCCCTGCCTGCTTTAAAAGTAAACCCCCTCTCTACTCCCCTCCTGGAGGGGTGTGCACGTAAGAGTCTACCCGCATGTTACTGGACCCCCGGAGCGCGCGTGCACAGGAGCGCCCAAACCTGCAAGCTAGAGTTTGGACGCGCAGCCCTTCCCGATCTGCGCCAGGGCCCCACGCGCTGAGGGGGCGCGGGGGCGTGTGTGTTCCCAGCTGATCACAGAACAGGCTGAGATCGCTTTGACCCGGGGAGCTGAGGTGAACGGCCGCTGTGGCCACAACGAGTCGGAGCTGCAGGTGTTCTGGGTAGATCGCGCCTACACACTCAAAATGCTATTTGTAAAGGTAATTCGATGCGGTGGACGCAGAGGGATGGTGAAGCCAGTGTGGGTGAGCATGGTAGTGGCCTCTGGGGTTGTCCATTATAAAGCAGTTGGAGCGGTTCACAGGAGCCTCCCCATCTTGGCAGGAAAGTCACAACACTTCCAAAGGACCAGAGGCAACTTGGAGGCTGAGCAAGGTGCAGTTTGTCTATGATACCTTAGAGAAGACTCACTTTAAAGACCCAGTGAGTGGTAAGTAGTCCAGTGGGGCTGGGAAAGCTTGGGCACAGGAGCAAGAGCAAGCCAGAAACATGCATCCTGTCTCTGGGTTTTGGGAACAGCCCTGGGATTTGTGCTCTGAGTACAAACCTAGCCAGGGCCTGCTTGCTCTCCAGGGTCAAAGAGGTGGGAGGGTCTCTGTGTCCCCGAGGAAAACCCTGGGCCAAAAATCTTTTAGAATCAAGCTGAAACATGACATTGCCATGGAAGGGGCACCAATGAGTTTTGGTATTTTTTTTCTGCATCACGGATTGTTTTGCTCTCATGTATTAAAAAAATGCAAGAAGACACAGCGGCAGGGTTGGGTGGGCTGCAGGATCTTTCTGTGCACAACGGCATAGCTCTCTGGGGCTTTAACTGCAGCCCCCTCAGGGCAGAATTTGTATCTTGTATCTTAATTCATTAGCTTTTCCCACTTAGCCTCACCCTGGTCTTCCAAAAACATTCGAAGGAGAAGAGCACCCACACCTGAAATAAAAACGTGCCTATCAGCAAGCACTATCAAAGACCAGAAATACATCTAAATGTATTTTAAAACAAAAGCAAAACTCACTGTCTCAATCATAAGGAGGCCTCTACCATCACTCAAGCTCTGCGCTGGAAAGGGATTTTTACTGAGGTTGCAAAAGAATGCTGACGTCATCTCTTCCTCTTTATGTTTTGATAATTGCAGTAAAACAATTATTTTTTTCTTTCACCAAAATAATCAGAATTTTTCATAGGAGGAGAGGAGAAAGAGAAGGAAAGAGAAAGACCAGCAGGCACGAGAAAGGAGAAAAGTGGAATGCGAACTGTGGGGAGCTGCACCACTGTTCTGTCTTTGGAATTACTGACTGAGGCTTTAGTCAAAAGGGTTGTGTCTTCAGTCAGCACACTTCTTCCAAAATGGAATTCCAAATTAGTATCTAATGAGGACAGTCTCAGAAAGGATGGGGAGTTGGTCCTTCATCCCCACTTGGTGTCTTTCCTGGAGCTCCAGCCCTGGGACTGCAGCACCAATAGGAGGCATAGGTTCTGGGCTTAGCAGAGATCTCCCTGGGCTAGGAGCAGTGAGGCCACATCCAGCCCAACTGCTACTTTGGTTCTCCTGCAGCTGGGAAGCACACGGCCAACTCTCATCACCTCGCTGCCTTGGTAACCCCAGCTGGGATGTCCTATGAATGTCAGGCTCAACAGTCCATTTCTCTGGCCTCCAGTGATCCTCAGAAAACTGTCACCATGATTCTGTCCGCAGTGCACATCCAACCCTTTGACATCATCTCTGATTTCGTCTTCAGTGAAGGTAGGTTACACTGGCGTTAGGAAAGGGAGAGGGGCTGGTTTTAAAGATGGGCTCCCAGGATGCCTTCACCTGCATTTCTTCTATGCTGCAAAGGCAATTTTTACAAGATGTAGAGGTTATAAAGTGAATGTGTCAACTTTCTGCAATACCCACCCTGCC